>ML216452.1:0-13228 GCA_004785975.1 Popillia japonica
AAAAAAAAAATTATTTAAAGAAATGATTTTTGCGATATTTGATAATTAGGTATGTTTGGTTATAGCATGTTGATAGTACTGCTATTTCCATGTGCGAGGAATTGATTTAGGAGTAAGCGTATATTACATCTTTCTATATTATTAAGACGTTTCTCTTAATCTATGTCAGAATCAATTGTGCGCAAAAATTACAATTTCGAAAATTATATCGTTTCTGATTCTTATAGTTGACGTTTATTACCATACTTTCATGAACTGTTTTATTCATAAAATAATGGAAAATACCTCACGTTCAAGCAGTTAAACTAAATATAATCAAGAACGTCTTATATAGACGTCTGTAAAAGAAAAACTTAACGTTGCACGTAAGCCTTAAACGTGATTTATTGGCAATATTTTCGAGCTGACAGGATTATACAATTGAAAATTATGTGCGCCTTTTATTATTAATACCGTAACTTTTTTCCCTGAGCAACGGGGCGACCGTAGCAATAAAGAACTTTCTTCATATCGGGGCATAACTAATAAAAGTCCTAATATAACTCCATTTGTGTCGGTTGATTTACGGGCCATAATTGCATGTGCCGAGGCGATTCATGGCCCTGTCGTTGAATTGGCGATTATAACTTGTGTGTGTGAGCCGCACCGACAAGCAGACGTAGAGCGTAATATAACAAAGTGAAGTACTGTGCGTGGACGAAATAAAATCCACGACAATGGATCATAACGTTTTGTTATGTCGGTATGCAACAGCAAAAGATACGTAGATTGATTTTAATGAGCGATTTCTAGCTTAAATGATGGTGCGCGGGAATATTAAGCGGAAAACGATCATGGACGAAAGATGTTTAGTTCTTTGTTGTATGTACAACACTAGTTCGTTTCAAGTAATGTTATGTCATGAGTGATAAAGAAACCGACACAGTGACCTTCGATTACATTTTAGTATACAAAATACTCGCAAAGTAACGTGTAGCACTACTATTAGCATTTCCAGACCTCGGTTACCCAACTTTGCTATAACCGAGGTCGCCCGACGGCTAGAGTACATCCATTGGAAAGCGTTATTGATATGAACCCGTTCGCTGGGGGAGACATTACTTTAGAAAGAGAGTGTACATTATATCGAAATATGATAAATTGAATGAAGTTGATAATTTCTTCTGGGCAGTTTATCGAACAGATTTGAGAATTCAACTGTTGTCTGGAGATACCATAGTTTCCAGATATTGTGACTGGTGTGATGGAAATTCTTCCAGAAATAAAAAAAAGTTTCTGCTTTGAAGAACTAACGAAAAAATTAATTTAAAACAGTTATTCTAACCATTGTATGTATAACCCTCTAGAGAGCACCTGCTCTACAAGGTGAGTTTCATATTTATGCGTAGCATATTCGTATAGAAGTAGATGCAGCGGGAATGGCTATATTACGAAGAAGGGAGGGCATCATTCCTAACCACTTAATGTTTCTAAAATAGATACCTACAACCATCAAAAAAACCTTGGTAGCATTTGCAACGGTTTTTCAGTGTCTCCAAATCAATAGCTGTCATGTTTAACAAAAACAATTGTCTTAGTGGAAAACAAACTGTACATACACTTAGGTCTTAAATCCTATTCTAATAGATTTACAGATAATGGAAAATTAACTACAATTTTCCACTTCTGCATTACTACGGTTGTAACATGATCAACGATATGTACATATAGCGCACTAAAGAAAGTCATTCATATTGTATATCAGCCTGCGATCTAGTATAATGATGGATACTTAATGAAATTGCCCAACAATATTTTTCAAAATTAGTACGGTATTAATATTTATTTTCCCGTATAATTAACTTAAGTCAAATAAGAGTAAGCAATATTATTTCAATATTCGGGATTATCAAATTGAACGCGGTATATTGAACTCGGAACAGGAAATAATTACCTAATGAGAAAATAACAATATACAATTCTTAATGCCTGAGATCTTTGCTTTTTATTGATTCATCATTCATGCTTCGATAAGTATCAGATGTTAACTCCTTATGTAAGCGAAGTTTAAATCTACCGCACGTTTCAAGCGAGTTAGAAAAAATCTGTTTCCGTCACATTAATTTATAACTTAATCGGTTTTATTGATTATTTATACAAGTTGTCGGCCGACATAATTGCCTTTAATGCGGAATATTACTTTTACGCTCACAGATTCGTGTATTTCAGCGGCAAAAGCATATCAGCGCTTAGCTTATTTCAAGTCCTCACCGCACCAATTAAAATCCTAAGTTGATTTATTGACGCTAATTGTTGACCGTTAACACACATTCCGCGTGTTTCGATGTATTAAAAATGAAAGGTTACTGCTGCGCGCTATCTGAAACTGTACCTACTTGCTAGATTGATAATTTATTATGATTAATTGGAATTAAGTTGGTGTTTGTGGTGTTAAATAACGGGGAAAACTGTGCTTTTCAAATTTAGAAAATGGATTTCAATAATATGTATGTAACGAGCAAATATTGAAATTACGAAATTTTACGTCAAGTCAACGCAGGTGATGTTTTCACTATACAGGGTTACCTTTAAATACGTATTAAACAAGCGAATCTGAAAACAAAGTATAAATGTGTCCCTGAAAATGAACTAAGAAATTTATATTAACACATCAAAAAATTTTAAATTTTAGGGTCCAAAATGTAGTGACAGTCGACCCGTTGCTTTGTTTATCCTGCATTAATAGAAATATTCCTGATTTTTCAAGATCACGCCCATGGAAGTAAAAAATTGATAATTGTTAGATGGTATGAATAATGAATAGTGTTGTGAAAAGCAGCTGGCTGGTATTTGCACGAAACCAAGACAAAGAGACATAAACATAAATAGTAGAATTCAGATAAAATAGATCGGCAGATGAGTGACCTACAGCGTTGTTAATTTTATCAAATCAGCTTTCGTTAGTCGTACAGCTAATCTTTCTATTGTGAAGTATTTCTATGAATATTAGCTAGTCATGAGAAAAACCGATGTAGAAGGACAAAATATTTACAAAAGATGTTCAAAGTGTAAACCATGAGCAATACAGGCATCAATGCGGTGACGAGATTTATTATGTACATACGTGCGTAAAGTTCTGCATGCTGTCGAATGCGTTGTGCTGTAACAGAAATGGAATCCCTCAGATGTTAGCCTTTGCAATATTGGAACGGCTATCATATACTTAATTTTCCATGTATCTCCATAAAAATGTCTAATGGATTTAGATCTGAACCACGAGCTGGCTAAGGAATGTGACTTCTACATCCAACCCAATGTGCGAAAGTTTCGTTTAAAAATGCTTGGACAGGTCTACTAATATGCGCTGGTGCTCGGTAGTGCATAAACCATAATTGCTGTCGTATCGCCAGTGGTATGTTATCCAAATACTTAGATAATGTATCCCAGAGAAATTTCAAATACAAGTCTGCATTTAATCTTTGGGGGAGCACACATTGCCCAAGTAATTGATGGCCTACCAACCCTGCCGAAACATTTACAGATATCCTAACTTGCGAGGATCCGTGCTGTATATCGTGGGGATCTTCGTATGCTTAATGGTATCTTTAGTAATAGTGTCAGTGAAGAAAATTACTGAAGCGAGATTTGGCTGTTAAACTTCTCTCTGCGCTGAAAGCGACCGCATAATAATAATAATAATTCAGCCTTAACATCCCCCAACAGCTTGCGCCAATTGCAAGGGCTGGCCATGAGTTATTATTACGCCCGCGGCTGTAGACTGACTTAAGATGTTATTTTTCCGCATTTGCCGTGGAAGTTGGGAAACTACAGAAAACCAAATTCAGAAAGACCATACCGGGCTTCGAACCCGATACTACCGGACTCTGAAGCGAGCGCACTAGCCACTGCGCTACACGCCCGATGATAAGGCAACTCTGCGGCAAATACTAATTCCGTTAACCTTTGCACGCGTTGGATATGGTACGGATGCAGTAAATCGGTTTTCAAAATTTGATGCACGGTAGTTTGAGACACATTTACTCGCAGTGCTAGATTTGTTGTGATTATACCGGGATTACCTTCCACGATGTTTAACATTTGCTTGCTTGGAGCACTGTGCATGATAGTCATATACTTTTAGATTATTCAGCTAGTGGTTAATACTTTCGCAATTTTGCAATATTTCCTAAGCACTATTATAAAACAGTTATTATAATGAGTACGTCTGCATTCATTGAAATTTCTGATATAGTAGAATCCAATCGAAGTAAACGAAGTGAAATAAATTGGACAGAAGTAGTGGGAAATCTAACACCTAATTATAGACTTTTGCAGCAACTCCCTTTTCGTGTTGAGTGTTATGTTTTTCTACAGGAAATATTCTTCATGGACACCGTTATGCCCTATGCACTTTGTAAAATACTACGCATTGCAATGAACCTCTGAATTTCGTTTCAATTAAAATCGAAACAAATGCTACTGACTTCAGTATGTAAGGACCTCTTATTAAAATTATTTGGACCGTTAATTTACTTGAAGCTACAATTTAAACGGTGGCATATAACAATTCCTGTCACAAACATCGCATGGACCAGGAAAGCTTATCAGTAAAGTTTAATTATCATTCAAATAAGTGATAAAAAATTTGAATGAGAATTTTTATGTACTTTTGTTATATTTTTTGCTTTTAGTGTGATCTATACACTTATTGGGACCCCCTATCTTTACTTTAATGACAAACTGTCACGACCGCGTATTTTGTATTTCTGTGTAGGTACATTGTATTAGATACTTTATTTTATTACTGTATTTTATGTGTATTCCTCACCACAGACGTGCAAATCTCGAAAGGCGTCATAATAGACCTCGAGCAGTAGAAGCCTGTGTATAATTTCAACGTACTCTGATTTCATTTCGTCACCTACATGTACGAACATAAGTTTGCCTAATTACATTGAAATGAATTGAAATTTTAACCAGTTGAAGGACTAAAATTTTTCTTTGTCATCGTAAAGCTCCGGTCATTCAATAGGTTCCACACATTGGCATAAACTTGATTATACGACAGTGTCATACTTTCATATAGGTATACGTTCTTAATTAGTTTTAAGGTAATTAACTTTACTACCGTCATTAAATTTATTACGTGTAGGTATATTTTTCAACACATTAACCGTGATTTTGTCGACGTTACGTTAATTTTAGATACGTTAGAGCTTTGCATGCGTTGTTGCTAAGCAATAAATAAATACCAAGTATAAACTTCTTGAAATATAAAGGTCTTCTATTTTTCTTAGTATGTTTTGGTACATCAATGTCTTTTGAAAACTTATGACAATGAGATAAGTTTCAAATTAAGTAGCCATAATTGGTAATAAAAGGTATTTAAACGACTGACACCATAAAACAGTATATTACCCCCAGATTCAGTCCTGTTGTGTTTAGTCTAATTTTCATTTATGGTGAAACAGGTGAAAATGTTCGTCAAACGTATCTGACGTACAGGCAGCGTTTTTCAAATCATCGAGACCCATTCCACACTTGCATAACGCATATCGTGTTTAGACTACCGGTTTTTGCCATTTTACGAAGGTCGTCAACGTGGGAGGCTCCGTAGGACATCTTGGACATTGTTGACAGAAATCCAGGTGTAAGTACACCAGAGGTAGGACGACAGGTCGGCGTGTCTCGTAGTACGCTACACAGATACGTAATTTGTTGCACCCGTATGATATTCAGCGTGTGCAAGAATCTACTGAAAATGGTCGTGGATTCATCTAAAATAAAATTTCCATTATGAATTAGTCTCCGATACCATTTTCATACGTAATCATAGTGATGTTGTTGAACCCTTAGCGTTAAAAGCTATTTAAAAAAGCTGACTCACTAACGTTATCTAGTAGTTTTTATTACATTGACAGTTGATATCTTGCGTCAGTTCGATCGAGGTATTGACACTTTGACCATTCATAGGCGGCACATATTACAATTTCTAAGGGAGAGCAGGGTTTAATTTTGCATTCGCGTCGTAATTGAACTACAATTCTTTGGATTGATATTCTACATAACTGTATCCCACCATTTTTCATATTTTTTACATTTATTTCAAAAATACCCTGTATATGAATGAGTAGTATGCATAGTATATATACAACCAACAATATATACAATTGAAGAAAAGAGTTAAAGAAATCTTCTTAATCTTAGACTTTCACTAAACAATACATACAATACATTTTATTCAAATACTAAAAAACAAAATTGTTATTTAATATTATGCTATATGTTTAAATTGCTTTCTAATAACCACAGACACAAAGTAAACCCGTTGATCAGGATAAAATTGCTTACCGGCTTATTTCTCTTAAGTTTAAAACTAATTTTGGAAACTCTTAAACATCTCAGGGAGGGAAGGTTCGTATACGACTCAATCTTACCAAATATTAGACTGAACACAAAAAACATTACAAGTGGCTTAAGTTTTTCTCGGAATCAGTTTTGTAAAAATCAGTTCACAAAGAATAAAAGATTTTAAAATTGATACATAGATAATTAGAACGATCTTTCTATCTGGTCCTTATGTGACGTTCATTAACTAACGTTAATTCGTCGATACTGGTGATTGAGTGTCTCGGAAATTCAGGTACAGTCGTTTTCCTCGGATCTGGAATCGGTATGATGGATCTTTGTCGTTTACTGGTGCTGGGGTGTCTTGGAATTTTCGGGATAATGGTTTTCTTCTCGAAAATCAGGAATTTGGGATACTCTCAATTGGTAGAGTAGAATTTATGGTGTTAATATAAAATTTCTATTCTCGTAAAACACTTTAATGGGTGTAGGTTAATTAAACCACTTGACGTCTGATTCTTTTTCAGGTTATGTTACCTCTATTATTTTTCGAGGTTAAGTTTTAATCAACTTTTTATACGAATCGGAGAAATTTCGAGTGTGGTGACTGTTTCGAAGTTTGGGACGAGAATCCTTTTTTTTGTTGCAACACCGTTCAACTTTTCCACAAAACTTCACGTTCTATTGGTGGAATTGCAACGGCGTTACAGAACCAAAAGCGAATCGAGATATAATTGGCAAAAATTTTAAAATAAATTTCAAAACCTATTTTTGGACTGTAAAATAAAGGTGATATTCGTGTTTTCCGTATTTAAGAACCTTTACTGGTAAATTTTGGTACATTAAATCGGCTTCTTTTAGGTTCTGTCTTTTGAAGATGCTTTCGCAAAATTTGAGGTAATTTGAGACCTTTTCCTGAAAACTGATGCTGGGATCGTGTTCTTGACGTGGTTATCTTCAATTCTAGACCTAACATTTCTTGGAGAGATTGTTTTTCTCAATTTTAGACCTTACGTGAACTGAATGTGTTTGCGTCAAATGAAAATTATGATGAACATCATTCTTTTTGTACATGGATCTTATAATAGGTATATGATAATATTAAATAGTACAATATTATGCTTAATTATTACTGATTTACAGTACTGATTCTTTCTTTTCAAATCGGAAAGCAGGTTTCAACATCGACATTTGAGAGATGGTGTCGATTTCCAAATCACTTTACGTTTTATTCAAGAGCTTGTTAAGAGAAACATCTGATAATTAGTCATTATACTTGCTTCAACTTTATTTAAATAGAAAATGTAACAAATTTGGAACAAAAATAAGCTCTTTACGATCATCCGTATCCTTTATTATTTTTTTAAGTATTAAGGATGTATTTTAGTTATTAAGATCTTTTCGGTTACGGTTTCGTGATTCCGTAGTATTCTGATTAAATACATTATCCTAATGCGATTACATCACAGCATATAGCAAATTTACTAAAGACTAGTATTACCATCTTTTTTTATCGGATATAGTACGTATGTATGTGCTGTTGACTAAATAATTAATTTTTATTCTGCCAATAACACAATACAATAAAATAATATGTATAAGGTTATAGGTTACACAGGGGCCGCCCTATTACTATGGTGGCTGCGCCGGAGGTTTATACATATACATAACTGCTGAACAGTAAGTGATTGGGACAAAAATTCAATTTTGTTATCGCAGCGAACCAGTTCGTTCTTTAGGTTAGACAATAATGTCATGAAATATATTTGTCTTCATTATAAATTGATTCAATTGATGGTAATATAATTCATATTATATATTCAAGGAATACCGAAAATTATAAAACCAAAAAATGTATAAATACCCAGCAGACAAACAATAGTGTTGATATTAGCAATGAAACCAAATTTCATTTATATTATCAAAATACAAGAGGTTTATATGTTCGAAAACTTGTGAATTTTATAATAATTTATGTTCTGTAGACTTTGATATTGTTGTATTAACTGAATCATGGCTAAATAATAGTGTACAGAACAGTGAACTTTTTCCGGAAAACTTCGAGGTGTACCGAAAGGACAGAAGCTTTTCAAGAGGAGGAGGTGTCGTAATTGCAGTGTCTGATAAATTCTGTTCAATGGCCGTAAGCATTGTGTCACCAATTGAAGAAATCGATATAGCGGCTGTTCATGTTAAATTAAAGTCGGTGTCTTTTGTATTAATTGCAATTTATGTTCCCCCAAATACTAGTTTACTTAAATTTGGCACTCTTTTTGAGTTTCTTGATATAACCATGCAAAATATTAATAATCCTGTCATAATTGGTGATTTTAACGTACCCGGATTCTATGATTTTTCATTGCATGGCATTGGTGATAATATTTGTTTACAATTAACAGGCTTTGCTGCCGTGCACAACTTAAAACAATGTAATAACGTCTTGAATCATAATAATAGAATTTGGATCTTGTTTTGGTTGGAAATAATAATGATTGTAAGGTTGAGCGCAGTTTTGATATTTTAGTTAATGAGGATATTCATCACCCACCGTTAGAATGTGTTTTTAACATGAGAAATGTTAATCAGGTCAATTTTAACAGCCCTGTGGTCCAACGCTATAACTTCAAGAAGGCTGACTTCCATGGTTTATATGCTTACATCGCAAATATTAACTGGGAGGAGTTTGCAATGTATGCTACAAATTATAATGTTAATGATATATGTAACTATTTTTATGTAACACTGTACTCTGCTTTTGATAGATTCGTACCGAAACAGAGGATCACCAGAAACAAACATTTTCCACCGTGGTTCTCCAAATCTATTGTTAAAGACATCAAACGTAAAAATCATTATCGCAAAATGTTTAGAAAGTATAGAGCGAATTACTACAGGAATCGTTTTTATGCCCTACGCTCATCCATAAAAAACAATATCAAAATCAGTTATTCCAACTACATATGTAACACTGAAAACAGGATTAAATCTGATCCTCGGAAATTTTGGTCATTTATCAATTTAAAAAAGGGACACTCGCGTATACCCGGCCATATGATTAGTAATGGACGAACTGTTTCAACACCAGCAGATATTGTGGAGGAGTTTGCGCTTTTCTTTAGCTCTGTCTATGAAACTTATGATGCTGAAGCCCTGAATTTGCCTTTATTAGGATTTCCTGATGACACTAGTTGCAACATTAACACTCTACTTTTGCCCAATATCTCTGAAGTTGATGTCTTAAACGCTATTAAAAAAATGAAAGGTTCCTTAACTATGGGTCCTGATGTCCTTCCTGCATTCTTTTTGAAAGACTGCGCCGAGAGCTTGGTCAAACCACTAACACTTATTTTCAATAAGGTTATTTGTCAGAAAACATTCCCTGATGAATGGAAACGTTCAAGAGTAACACCTGTTTTTAAGTCTGGTTCCCGGGGTGATATTACAAACTATCGGCCCATCTCTTTGATTTCAAATTGTGTAAAAATCTTGGAAACAATATTATATAACAAAATTTATGACCATGTGAAACCATTTCTACATCACAACCAACATGGATTCCTAAAAGGTAGATCGGCAGTGACCAATTTAACTAATTTCACGCAGCTTGAAGCTTTTGATGAGCGTAAACAAGTTGACGTGGTTTATACAGATTTTAGTAAAGCCTTTGACCGTGTACCGCATCATCTGCTGCTACAGAAGTTACAGCACTATGGTCTACATGCCAATTTTCTTCTGTTACTCCAAAGTTATTTAACTGGAAGGCATCAATTTGTTGAATATGAAGGGGTCAGATCTCGCACTTTTCTTGCACGTAGTGGGGTAGCTCAGGGTTCCAATCTTGGGCCTTTATTATTCATATTATTTATCGATGATGTTTGTAACGTAGTTGGTACTGACTGTTTACTATATGCTGATGACTTAAAAATATTTCGTATCATTAATTCTGGTGAAGACTGTGATATTCTTCAAAGGAAGATTGATCTCTTGCATAACTGGTGTCAGAAGAATTTTATACATATCAACATAAACAAGTGTAAAGCGATGACATACAGTCGTAAACCTGTTAATATAAACTACAACTATGTAATTGATAGTATAAGTATTCAAAAATGCTCTCTAGTTAGGGATTTAGGCGTAGTTTTTGATAGCAAATTAACATTTAATAACCACATTACTTCTATCTACTCAAACGGTTGCAAGTTACTGGGGTTTATTATGAGATCATGTAAAGACTTTGTAGATATAAACACTGTTATTACTTTATACAATTCTTTAGTTCGTAGTAAACTGGATTATTGCTGTGTGGTTTGGTCACCTATGTACTTTAAATATATCAATTTACTAGAGTCGTTACAAAAGCGATTTTTAAGATATTTATATTTTAAGAAGTATGGTACTTTTTCTGATTTATCGTATGAATCCCTGTTACTGGAATTTAATTTTCAAAGCCTCTGTGATCATAGAAAGGTCATTTCATTATTATATCTATATAAATTGATTCACAATGTTGTTGATGATTCTGTAGTTTTGTCACGCCTAATGTTTTATGTTCCTCGTGTCAATAGTAGAAGTGCAATTACTTTTCAAAACAAGAGAGCTGCTACAAACTTATATAAAAATTCACCATTACATAGACTGTGTTATTTATACAATTCTTGTAATTACAACTTGGACATATTTGGTGACAGCTTTATAACATTTATGGCTTCTGTTAAAGAATGTATTTATTTTGCTTAGTATTAAGTTTTCAATTCTTATGAGTTAAGTATGTTATGTGTTATGTTTTTTTTTGTTCTCTCTCTTTATTTATTTCTTTAATTCACGTTGAGTCTCTTATATTTTTAAATTTTTGTATTAATATTTATAACCCTGTAATTGGAATTTTTCTGTTGGGTTAATAAATGGATTATTATTATTATTAATATAGGAGTAGTATCTACTTATATGATTTTAGTTTTTAGATTTAGTAGTTTCACATCATCTGTTTCTTGTAATCCTCTTGTTTATTGACAACAAAACTAATTTAATTGTTACTACTATTATTACGAACAAAACACGAAACCACTAACATATGTATAGAGATACAACCGTATTTCAAAACTTCAACTAAAGCTATATCTTTCAGAATGGATAAAGTAAACCTATGATAGCAACATACTTAATTAAACCACGGTAACAGCACAACACTGGATGATACATTACGTCTTTTGATTAAAATTAGAATTCTTCCTGGATAGTGTAAGAAATACAGCCATAGATAGCAGCTACGAACAGCATGATATCGCGCTCAGTGATGACAACCGCAGCGCTTTTGGCGGCACGGCGATTACACAACACTAACCGGGCGTGTGTTAGGTTTCTGTGTACGCTTCGTCCGGAGCTTTGCCGAGGAGTTCGGATCCAATACCATAACTAGTACTACTACTATTCTGCTAGGTATACTAACAACAGGACGTAGTTTATGCCGTTTGAATAATGAGCGAGCGTTAATCACGACACCGCTAGCGACCGAACTATAAATATTCGCTTAACGCGTTTTATTATACCGCTTTGCATTGCCTCATATAAAACTTTCCCGCATCGTACTTTAATTTATGGGAGTTACGGCGGCGTAACGTGTAATAAGAGCGATCTTGTATATGTGTTGGTGTATTATAAGGAGCTCGTCTACTACACGTAGGTGCCTAGGTTTACAGTAATGTACCCGTATACAATTGTGTATCTACATACAACGTATCCAAGGTGTATGATTACATCGATATCGGTAGTTAGAAGCAGGAAAAATGTACTTGTTTCCGACATAGTGCATATCGCTTTTCAGTATGCTCGTTGAAGGCGGAAACATAATTGAATATTTCAGAAATATTATAATTTCACTTGTCTCACTTGATAGGAATGAGATGTTATACAATAAAACTGCAGGTATATTACCTTATATTAGGGCATGACTAACTCTTAATTACTTTGACTGATTTTCGAGTATTTCATTGTTTAATTTCTTTGTCAATTTCAATAAATTAAAAAAAAATAAAAAAATAATAAAGCTTTAGATTTTTGACATATCTATAATCTTAGACATACCTATACATCTCGAGATAGTATCGCCCAAATATTCTCCATGGGCGATCAGAGCTTAATAGCGACAATTTCAAAAGTATAATCCCATGGTCTTTAATGTTTTTTGTCGGGTTTCCTAAATGCCACCCATACCATAATACCACCATCTCCCAAAGCACGACCAGATAAAATTTTTCTCTCCTTTCTGAGATCGTGCCAGTAGGAATTGGACTCATCAGGCCCATGTAAATTAAACTTCTTTTCAACACTGAAGATTACGTGGTTAACACTTTTTCGCAATAAACATACTTCTGAGCCTATCTTTAATGTGACGCTATTGTGTTTTCTTTTGCATGTTGGTTTCTTCAGAGGCAATATACCTTTGTAATAACCTATAATTCACGGCAATATAATGTCAATTTAAGAAATAAGTACTACCCTTATTATAAAATTTACCCTGTTATTATAAATGTTGTGGACGCCATATATTTCACATATGAATGTAATTTTTCCATCATAACCGGTATTTCAGTATGTGATAGTCTTGCCGCTACATAATTAACACTGCTAATGTTTTCAGTTTTTTTGTCAATATATAAGGAATTGCTTTTTGTCTCGTCGGACGAGAAGATAGCTTCCACAATACTTCAACAATTATAATTATTATTGCGTCATTTTAAAACAACAAGAGCAACGCAATTCGAGTCTAAATAAATATTTGTTGTGTCTTTTGTTGCTGATACCACCTTAGTACTGGTAGTACTTTTATATTTATTGAGCTTTTGGGCTGACGCATGATAACATATAGAATAGTAGTAAAAACAAAAAAAGTAATAATTAATAA
>ML216454.1:0-12078 GCA_004785975.1 Popillia japonica
AATGTTATTTAACTGTCAGGAATATCTTTCTAAATGTCTAGACAGTAACAGAAAATAACATCCTCACGTCAGAGTTTTATTTCTCGACGATAGAAGCTGCTATGTCGGTGTATATTTGTATGAAAATAACGATAAATATTGCCCTATCTTAAGAACCATCTTAAATTCTTTCAAGGTTGATGTAGGTGCTATCTTTATTTAAAGAACATTTTCGTTTCGGCAAAGGCACTATGCAACCAGTTTTATATTTATAAGTGTTTTCCAATTATATATTAAAATATAGCATTAATTATCGTTATTTAATTATGTTGTCCTACGACTAACTTTTGTTCCTTTAGAATCGGTAGCTATCGAAACTTCGCTTTTATGATATCCGTATACGTATATTCTGAGCACCTGTGAGTGAGAAAGAGGGTTCTAATTATTTCCAACTAGGCAGGGAGGGTTCTACGAAAGTTCAATGATGTCGGTGTAGTGGTAGTTGATGTCTTTTGCCAAATTGAGTTTTAGGCGTTCAACCCGGCACGCCATACAAATTGCTTGGAAACGTGATTTTCTGCTCCGCGTTGTTTCTATGTTTAGCAAATTAATCTCAAACTACGAGACGAGACGGACTAAGCGCAGAAGACGTAGGCCCCGACATGTTTAGAAATTTAATCAAGTATGATTTAGTCTATTTTATTCAGGACATACTTATATTGATAATCTTTATTCCTGCTTATTTCTAAGGTACATTTTTGTTTAAATTTGCAAATTTGCGTCAGAATAAATAAGTTAAGTTACTGCGTTTATATTTCCTAACTGATACGTATATGGTATCTATGATACATGGTGACAGATTAAGAATGAGTACATGCTTGTAAAAGAAATTTTGTAAATACAAAAATTTTAGTTATTCTCACCAATCATGCTAACCTCCCCGCAAGCGTAATTGATTTCGCTTAAAATGTTCGACTGGGCTATCACGAGTATCTACCAATATCCGTTGTAATCATTTGATTTAGAACATGCAACAAGCCTACATATGTACATACATACATATGTATTGCATATATACTTTGTTTCATACGAGGGATATAAAACTTTCTTCCTTGTTGGAGAGACCTATACATCAACGAGTTACAGGTTGGTTAATTATACGAATGACTGCTTGTAGACGGTCTACAAACTTGTATGTATCACTAGAGAGCAAAATATATGTATTTATTTTTCGTGGCTGGATAATAAGAATAATGTCGTGTAAAAGTATTTTGTGTCAGTAAACTTGAAAAATTATTTAAATGTCATAGTAGCAGCAATAATAGATCTTTAATACTAACATCAATTATATTATTAGTACCTTTATTATTTCATTATATGTACATACTGAAGTGTTACACCAAGAAGGAGTCATTTGTTCAACTTGATTTTTAGGCATCAAAATAACTATATTTAAAGCATGCTATGATTGCTGTCATTGATACGTTTTCGCGAAAAAAATCCTCTTACTTTTCTGCGAAGAGATTCATGTTCATGAGAACTGACTAATATAGAAAAGTTTAGTTATTTCGTGTCCGCCTACATGTGTGAAGCGTAACAAAAGACCTAGAGCGCGAAGACGTAAAAATTATTACCGTGTTAGTGTGTGGACAGAAGAAGGTAGAGGAACACAGAGAAGACCAACTGGTTAACCGAGGCGTATCACAGAGCATCAAGATAGCCGCTTGAGAGAATTATCTTTCGCTACAACGGGTCAAATAGCTGACCAATGGTTTGGAGAAGAAGGTAGACCTGTTATTATGCGTACACTATATCGCCGCCTTCGAGCCTTTTTTCATACAGTCCAGGATTAGTGTTTTCTCTGCCTGCAGACCACTGTCGTCAACGCTTGAACTGGTGGAGAGAAAGGTAGCACTGGAAAGTAGAATGGCGTAATTTCGTCTTCAACGACGAATCACGATTCTGTCTAGGTATGCACGATGGCCTTAGAAGGGTACTACGCCGGCGTGGAAAGTGATGCGGTATCGTAATGGTTTGGGGAGCTATTGCTTATGGTAGCCGATCACCACTTCTGTGTATTCGAACGAGTATGACAGCTGCTGGGTATATGGATGATGTCCTACAAACCACTTTACTATATTATCTAGATGGCCGTCCGCATGTCCTTTTCCAGCAAGACACCTACCGGGTCGCCGAACGCATTATTAATTTTTTTTCGTGTTACATGTTAATACAATTTCTTGAAAATGTTATCGCTTCATTTCTGATGTAAGACTATCACAGTGCGAAAAAATAAAGTAAAACAATTGATTCCTTCTGGGTGTAACTGTTATAATTTCACTGAGTGTATTCCTTAAATCATATTTTAAATTTAAATTTTCTTTTGCACAAATTGTTAAATATTAATAAATATTTAAGGCGCCTTCTGCACTACTCAATGCAGGTTTCGGTTTTTTTGTCGTTATTAATAATACTAAAAATATATTTATAGTGATTACTAGTGATTCTACAGTATGACTACGTTTTTGATTTGTTTATCGATAATCTTTCCAGTTGATATCGTAGTGTGGAGATGTTATGTGATAAGACTTTGACACGGATTCGTTTTCAAACTTTATATTATATGTATGTATGCACGTATTATAGGTAGAAATATCAAAATGCTGTCTTTTACGACTTCATTAGGAAAAGTAATCCGTAACCTATTTCTTGTGAAAGCAATTAATACAGGATAATTACCGTCAAAAGCAAAACGAAAAATACAATCACAAGGCTGAAATGAACATTAATAGTAGAGGGTGCGGGTGCGCGGTATTTAAAATTCCAGATTTTATACATTTTTAATTTGGAGCCTCGGGCCGGCTGCTAAATGACGCGGATAATTTTCAGCGCTGACTATAGCAGAGTCCCGCTCAGTCATTAATTCGTGAACTGCGTGACGCAATACGGGGGGGACTCCATTAACATTTTTTCGTGTCATTTATCCTTTTCTTGCGGGTAATTTTAGACAATTCGGTATTTTACCATTCGGCCCTAATGACAGACAGAACGGGTGACTTTTCAAATTAATTCTATTATGCAGAGTTTACAAAATGTCCATTACTCAACGACCGAAAGTGTAACTGTGACTGCTTCAATTGGCGGAACATCTTTCAGAGCCGGATATATAGAAATCTTTGAATAAATTTTTAAGGCATTTCAAAAACAGAGTCTTTTCTATCCGTTTTCATCTTAATGTCTTCTTCTGTATTTTGGTCAGGCACAGTAATGTGGAGAAATATCTGACTGGGAAGAAAATACAGACGATGAATTTTTTGAAAACTTTTTGCCTATCATTTATCGAAAATTGATTTTTTACTTACTGCAACAATTGTGAAAGAAATGCGAATGAAGCTGGATCTGTAACAGACATGCGCTCGTATGGAAGATGTGGATGGGTGCTTACACATACATATGTACATATACTGCGTTTGCAGTTTGTCACACCATTGTAATAAACGAATTAATAGAATAAGTTCAAATCCAGATTTTACCAAATCAATAAAATATAACTAATTGGATATTTAAAAGAAATTTGTGAAATTATTAAAATTTTCTGCGGCTCTTAACAAATATTGTCGCTTTCTTTAAACTTAAGAATAGCCGGTTTCTTTATACAATAATAACATTTTTTCGGAATTATAGCGCACATGCATGCATTAAAAAAATATGGATATAGTTTATGACAACTGTAATTGTTTTGGCTAACATATTTTCAAAAGAAGCACTTCATGTGGTCATCTACATTTAGTGGATAACTGCTGTTGTGTTTTATATTGTGTGTATTGGCAATGTATAGTTCTTGAGAAACTGTATCAAAACGGTGGCGACAAGTCATTGTGACATTGGCAAATAGTAGTGTAATAGACGATTGATAGCGTTACTTAAAATATCTCAAGAGGAATTGTTTTGCGATATATTTAGTGGTAAGTCATGGCTAAAATGTATGACAAACGCGTATTCTAGCAGTCTGATCCTGAAGAACAAATAAATATATATATTCTGAGAGCCTATGCCATTCAAATGGGCTGTGAGAATTGTGCACTGTTTTATTGGGCGAGAACATTGCATAATTAGTACGCTTGGCAACAGGCGCAAGTGTAGCATAATTGTGTAATAGGTGGCAGTTGATGAATAGTGGATTGCGAATGTGCTGTGCTCTGCAGCGTAAGTCATTATATGCGACAACGCATGTTTAATGGACGTGAATTTTGTTTTTAGAAAGATTGAATTGTAATTCATTGTCTGAGGCTTGCGAGGTTTGGTTCCGTCAAAAATTCGTAGGGTAATTACCACCGTAAATTAGGAACAATTGCTTGGAGCACTGTTTCAACTGACTGTCGTACACCTCTCGTGTATGTAGAACAACCATGACAGGTTACCATTTTGCAGACGAACTGGGGACTTCTCTCGTACTCCCGTTCCGTGACCGACGTATTTGAGACGTATTGTGCCTATAGACCCTAAAGACGCTTGTACAACAGTACTATACATGGACTTTCTTTTGGATAGGTGTAAGATATAGGAGTGTAAGATAGTAAGTTAGTCACGGCTTGACCGGGAACGGATAGGGACTTCTTTGCATACCATACAGTGTATTCGGCTTGTCTATAATACTAGCCGGTCAAGAACGTTATGAGTATATACTAACCTAGAAGTTCTCCATTCTTTCTGGTGAGTATAATTTATGCTGGTTTAGTATTACCGCCATATTTCAGTTTGTTAAATTCACGAATTCATTTATACAGAAATGTTATTATTCAAGGACCAATGAATGGCTTGAGGATGAAAATGTTGGTTGTTGTTAATATGTTTAATGTTTTAAATGTTTATGAAGTACTTACATATATAGGTTCCGGTAACACCAACAATTCGTGGACATGCATTTCATTGGACTCAAACCCTTCGTTGGTGTGCCAAAGTACCAGCTCAAGAAAGAACTTAAGGACCGGGAAGCACAAGAAATGGCATCCCTCTGGAGGAAAACCCGTGGACAAACACCGGCGGAGAAACT
Source organism: Popillia japonica (assembly GCA_004785975.1). Classification (NCBI taxonomy): domain Eukaryota; kingdom Metazoa; phylum Arthropoda; class Insecta; order Coleoptera; family Scarabaeidae; genus Popillia; species Popillia japonica. Next base: position 5,033 of record ML216454.1, read on the forward strand.
TATCAACTGGTTGCCAAATTGTAATAAAAAGTTTTTCATCTAAGAAAACCAGACCTAAGGACACTTACGGACCTACTCACTGGTCATTGCTCTCTGAATTACCACCTCAGAAAATGGGCAAAGCCTTAATTTTGCAAACTGAGGACATAGACAACCAACAGCACTGAGCGAGTGCGAAGCAATAAGTCGGCAAAGCTTTCAGCATCTAAGACAGGCGACTTTAACCTCTAACAATAAGTAGGTTAAGGCATTGACTCCAAAACTAATCCTGGGGTTTGTTAAGAACATCGGATTGGAAGGGTACTAAAGGAATAATGTATTCACAATAGAACAGTAGGTCGCAGTGAGGAAAGGTTATGGACCCTGTGCGACCCATTTTTACAGAATAATACAATAGTTCAAGAATTAAAAATAATGAGAAAAAAGACACTGTACCTTTTATCAACTAGTGAATAAGTGCTGGCACATGCTTTTACATTGCTGCTGCAATACTCTACACAATCATAAAAATGCTCTACCAGACAATTTCTTGTCTGGTAGAGAGAATGTTGTAAGCTGAAAATGAACTAACACATGAAACTGAGTAGGTTTTTTAGAAACTTAATATGTATCGACTAAGTTAGAAAATTTATTCCGTACTCATTTACCCACTTAACCTTTCCAAGCCGCACCCGGCTACATTTGTATTCAGTAAATTTGATTTTTTGTTAAAATTTGGTTACTATTTTTTTTCCGATCGTACTAAGCTTCCTAAGCGTTAAAAGTATATGCTCCAGAATTCTATGTGCTAATTAATTGAAACTAGTAGAAACACGTAGTTTCGTAGAAGCAATTTAGCTCTCAGGGTCGTTGTATCTCATAATCTAGCTTCGTTTGGTAAACATGTTTGCGATTTACTAGGTTGATTTGAAGCTTCCGTGTGTACTCTATCAGACTTCTACATTACACAATCTGCAAAACAATATAATATATACTTTGGAATAATTGCAAATATGTAAGATCACGCGACACGCACTAATTTATCACGTTACATATAGCAGTTACAGTCGCACGAAGTATCCATAACCAATAAATTGTAATTGACTTAAAGTTCGCTAATCACCTTTTCGAAACCAACAAAATCCTTTTGAAATGATCCCCTAACAGGCAAAGTTTGTTTACGGCGCGTAATTATTGAACAAAAGCAAACGGTATTATAGGTATACAGCTCAATATGTAATTATACCGCTACCTATACATATATGTATGTATATGTGGTATAGGAATAGGCGCGCAAGGCCCATTTCTCGTATAACAATATAATTAATTGTACATTAACATTCTAGAAATTGTACTCGAAGGGTATTACCAGTGGATTACCGGGCACGTAAGACTGCTTTTAACAAGGATTAGGTGCTCGTGCTTAGGGTAGACGTAGAGAACTACCGAATTTACAGAGAACTTCTGGGGGATGAGTTTCCGCTTTGTAAACCTTAAGGTTTTACGACTAATGCACGTACTACATATACATTCAGTTCCAATCTTAAATAATTACGGAGAAACGTGTAAGTTAATCTGAATTTATGAGAGACAATTATTATTCGTAAATTTTGTTCTATTCGTAAAAGTAATTTGACTATTACAGAGACATTGTATCTTTCATCAACTTGTCAATAAGTGCTTTATTCAGAGCTTCATACATGTACTTTTATTACATACAATATAAGTAATATAAATGCTCATATTATCTCAAATTAGCATTAATATTAGTTGTGTTATAGCAAAACAACTTCTTGTGTTTAGACGATACAAATGGAACATACTTTTGTTCATATCAGGTGTCTAATCATTGTTAAATGTGAGATATCGTAAATTTCTACGGTCCAAGATTATATTATGGGGCTTTCCATCAAAGTATTGGAAATACACTGCCGATCATAAAATTAGGGTCACCCCGTATTTTGAAGATATTTCAGAAATTATTTTTGTTTCGGTTTTTCGGTTGCAACATAATTTGCTAACTTTATGAAATTGTTTTGTTGTGTTTGCGTGAACAAGAATTTGTTTTGTGGTTTTTGTGATTTAAGAAAAGTTTGATAACAACAAAGTCCCGCAACTGAATTCCTAAAATCCATTATTAACATACTTTTGGTTTCTATTGTTTTATCTGTCAATTGCAAATTGTTTCTATAGTTGTATCAAAATTGTCACTGTATTACAATGAAAATAAATCCTGTTGTTGCGGTAAGAATTGTGGCGGCTATAGAATATGGTCGCGGTCAACGCGAAACTGCGAGAAACGTTGCAACGAGTATTTCTGAGGTATGAAAAAACTGGTCTGCTCACTCGAAGATCGGGTTCAGAACAAAGCAGGACTTCAACAGCTAGAGATGATTGCTTTCTCGTTTTTAGTGCTTTAAAAAACCGAACAGTCATAGCAGTTTCCCTTGGAAATCATCTCCAAGAAGTAAGAAATGTAAACATAAGTGAGTGGACAGTTAGAAGGCGACTCCATTCTGCTGTATTATCTTCTAGAACCAGAGCTACTGGACCGCCCTTTCCCGTGTGACCATCGAATTGCTGCCGCGATAATGCACGGCCCCACACTGCTCGGATAGTCACTGAATATCTTGACAAAGTTCAAATCACACGATTTGCTTGGCCCGCTCGCAGTCCGGATATGAATCCAATTGAACATGTCGGGATTAGATGGGAAAACGTTTACGAAGACATGTGCCGGCCCCAGAAATTCTGGGGAGCTTTGCAACAGACTGGTGCAGGAATGGGATCCAAAATGTGGTCTAAAATCTGATCCAAAGCATGCCTCGTCGTTTGCAAGCTGTTATCACTGCCAAAGGAGGGAATACTAGCTACTAAAGTACTTAAAATTTCTTTTTCTCAACGAAAAGCATATTACACTAAAATGTTCGTATTCATTACTTTCAATAATCTTTGAAAAAATAAACCACAAAAAGTTTTTGTTGTTCACGCAAACACGACAAAACAGTCGCATAAAGTTGTAAACTATGAAACAACTGAAACAGTTCCGAAAACAAAAAGAGTTTCTGAAATAACTTCAAAATACGGGGTGGCCCTAATTTCATGCTCGGCGGTGTATATACAAAAAAATAAACTAAAACAAAACACAAGAATAAATAAATAAAAGAAAAGAAACTTTAATTTCGACGAGTCGCCACTAATGTAGGTGGATTCTTCACGAGTGAAACGTAGGTTAGGAAAGTAAGGTTACGTAACTCAACGTGTCTACCACGCTTCTGATTAAAAGATAGGATAGGGATGTTACAAGATTACGCTAACTGGAGGTGTCACTCCTTTAGAAGCCACTTACATTGGTGACGAAGCGCAGAGTTTGCCGTTTCTTTTCTTTCATTTACTTACTCATGCTTGTGTTTTGTTTTATTCTATTTTATGTTTGCATATATTTACACCACTATGACGCGGGTAAAACCATAATATGTGAGAACTATAGTTTTTTGACTTCTAATAACGATGTTGATTGTTTATATTTTGTGAAACTGAATTATTTGGGAGATTTTGAAAGATAAACTGTTATAAAGATTTTCCACCGCTGCAAAACGATTTGCACTTCCTGAATTCACAGTGTATAATGTGAAAAATATTGAATGCCTCTTACAACTTTCTCCTTTGTTAAATCTAGATTAAAGTAAATTGGACTTGTAAGGTGTAATCTATGTGTTAGGACCTTACTCTAAAACAAGGTAGGCTTTTTTTATAACACTTTTGTATATGCCAAAGATTGACAAGAAGTTGTTAAAGTTCTATTAAAAAATATAAATTCAACCATAACTAGTATTGAAGAAATATTGTTTTACAATGTCGATACGCTAATCTAAACAGTCATAATCGTAGGTCACTAATTTTCAAACTCTCATTTATTTTGAGGTCTACCCTAATCGCTACAAAATACATAATATTGGTGGCATAACTAATAATATTGTTTTAATTGAATCGAACAAGATTATTTTCGTTTCAGGGTACATTATTTCAAAATTGATTTAAAGTCGAGTTTGGAAACGAAAATACTTGGTATTCTTGAATTATTAATAAAAGAAGATTTAAATTGAAACATCGAAATAAACAGAAATAACAGTAGCAATAAGTAATAATAGTAAAACTGTGTAAAACACTACTTACATTTACATTAGGTAGCTTAAATTAGTCACTGCTAAGTACTGCACAAAAAATATTTTCATCTGTGATGAGCGGGTGCAAACTTCTGTGGCTTTCGAACCTATATTGCTTGTCAGACTTGTCGCACGTTTTCGAAATGCATATCCACACTCTCTCCTCTGCAGTTCTGTAGCTGCCTTTAAGCGATACATGTGTCGGGTATTTCTGGACTCGACGACATAGCAGGCTACTGTCAGTTTACTTGAACGTTTTTTTTTTCGTATGTGCTAAACTGCTGATTTTCTGTGTTATATATAAGTATTATTTCGTTGTTCACTAGTTTTTTGGCTTTTTTTAATATCTTGCGTGTGATTTTCTTTTCTCTCTTGTGCACGAGTAAATTAGATACACATATTTATCGGTGACATTGAAAAACAGATATTGTGTTTGCACACTGGTCTGAATGTCACCGTTTATTACTGTATTTGTTCATTTTTATATTTGACTTTATTGCTTCTGTACTTCTTGCTTTGTGGTAATAATAAAGAAATATTATTATTAATATTATTATATACATTATGTACTTCGAATATTTCAATCCTTTCATTCTGAAATAGCTACAAATTAACTCCAAGGACATCAATTACAGCTCCAGTTCTATTCTCAATCAATAATCGAATACACTTGTTTATAAAATCGCTACTATTAGAAAGAGATTCCTCTTCCTAATTCAATTTTGTTAGGCTTTACTCAATCTTAACTTTACCTGTTAATACAGCATAATTTAAAATCGCCAATTAGTGTAATCGGTAATCTATGAATAATAAAAATTGTATGGAGAAGTCACTGATGTGCATTAAGTAATAACCCCGTCTATTATGGAGGGAAGCATTAGTAGTACCTAGATACGTGTTATATCGCTACATCTGGCTGCATAAAGCTGATCCAACAAAATAGATGGAAGGCTCTAGAGTATTAAATTAAACGGAGATTTAATCACCCCATCTAAAATCTTTCACTGCGTGTAACAACTCGATTTTCAATTCACTACAGCGACGACTATAAGTAGTAAAGGACGACGAGACCGACAGGTACTTGATCATAATAATTAAAATTCTATTTTCCGCCGTTGAAACGGTAAATGCGGGTACATGGAGAGGTGGACGAACGAAGGGCCTCAGCCGCTCTCGCACAATAAAAAATATCCGAAGCGAAAGAGGTGCTTCAGATCGACGGCTGATGCTTCTTCCCGCTCGACAAGAGCGAATTTTATCAATATAGTCGTTCCGCGATAAGGAATGTAATTAAGCGTGGAAAATGAGGGAAGTAAAGCTTGACGATACAAGTGCATACCTACTAGAGAAAATTGAAGAAATCTTGTAGATTATTTGTATATTTGAAACCAAATTTAAAGTAAGGATGCTACCATACAAACCTAACTAATTCAAAAAATTCTATAAATCATGTAGGTACACAGTGTTTAGATAGAATAAGAAGTATTATATTTTATTCACAGTGGAAGTATATCAAAAATCTGTTTTCTCCAAATTTTATAATCGTTAAATATAAAATTTTAACAAGGGCTATTTACTCAGTACCAATTTTTTATGTGTGACTTTATAATCTTTTATCTACGAAATCATGATTTTGTCAGAGAAGTAATAACTGTAAATAATAACAATATTTTTTTCCAATTGCTTACGGTAAATTCGATATCATATATCATCTTCATATTATAAGTTGTACTAAGAAGCCGCCAGTCGGGAAACATGTTGAATAATAATAATGATAGAAATACACATTTATTTTGAAAATACCTGCATCATGTACCTATGTACATATTATGTCTTTGAAACCAAGTCAGTAATTTAGTGGAGTGAAAAAATGTATACACTCAGCGAAATTTCTATAGTTCCACATGAACTATTGAACAGAATATAATGTTTTTCTTAAAATATCCGGCAAACTATGAATTAAAGGTAAAGCTTCATTGCAAAGAAAGGTTAACTTAAGTGCAAATACCAATGAAAGAATACATTATGTACAGTTTTTACACAAAGTATTTATAATAATAATAATAACTTACAACAGCGAAACTTCTATAGGTCCACTTACAGAAAAATTGTTAAACAAAATAAAAACATTATAATTTTTGAATTTCTAATAAACTTAGTAATGCGTGTTGGATCCTTTACTCAAAACAATTTAAAAAATCCGGTTCTTCATACTGCCTATTAACTTCAATGTTGAAGCAGAAATCTCATTCCAACATCTAGTTATCGCATATTTCAGTTCTTTAATATTTTCGTATTGGTGCCAATATCCCCCAAAGATTTTCAATTGGGTTACGGTAGGGCGTAACTGGAAGAATGGATAGTTGCGTTGTCATGCTGAAATATCCACTCTTGCAATGGCATTGTTTGCCAAATCTATTAGAACCGTTTCTAGAAGTTCTATTTAAGACTCAGAATTCATTCGTGTCGAAATAAAACATATAGGAGTTTTATTATTATGGGCCGCCCAAACCATTGCACTACCGCCACCAAAATGTCTACTCATGGTAGCTTCAATGTTCTTACGCAAATCATGTCAATAGTATTTAAAGCCATCAGGTCCGTCCAAATTAAATTTCCTTTCGTCAGAAAATATGACGATCTTCTATTCATTATCCCAGCTCATATTATTTTGTGCAAATGTCAGCCTTGCTTGTTTGTGAATCTTCTTTAAGGGTCGTTTTGAGACCTTTTTCTGCCATCTAAAGCGTTTACTGTGGTGGGTCCTGGTTGAGTATGAGTAGCGTCAGCTAGACTTCGCCAGAGCTCACCACCATTATTTATCTTTTGCAAATAAAGGCAATTTATTATTATTATTATTATTATTATTATTATTATTATTATTATTATTATTATTATTAT
>ML216454.1:12088-23307 GCA_004785975.1 Popillia japonica
ATTATTATTATTATTATTATTATTATTATTATTATTATTATTATTATAAAATTTGTTGTACATGTCTTTTAGGTACTGACAAATTTTAATCACATTTTATTTGTTGTGCGGTTACATTACCAGAAGAACCTAACCGAAATATCGATATAAGTATACTGTCGTCGCGTAAGTTTTTGATTGGTTCCTTTAGGACCATATTTGCCGTAGGAATTACCGAAACTTATGAAATTATTGATGAGGTGATGGGATCGCCCCATTTTCTTGGCTATTGCTTGGTTTGAACACCCCATATCTTTATAACAATTTATTTTTGGTTTTTTATCCGCGGTTAGCAGTTTACGTCTAGGCATTGTTATTAACTAGTATTTATTTTTATTTATTTATTTGGTACTTACAGAAAAACTTTCTAAATAGTACAGTCCTAATAACTTAAAACTAATTATTTATAGTGCAAGAGTAATTCAAAAAACTAATTCAAAAACTAAAAAAAAAAACCAATTAAGTACCAGATAATTACAGAGGAAAACAATACAGCACATTTACAAATGCAAACAGAAATCACAATTCTGTTAGACTGCTTGCAATGTGATTTGTGAAGCAAGCGAAAGAAGTATAAAATATATCAATATCTTCCAATGAGTTGAGATAACGTAGCATTCTATGTAAGGGGTTATTTTGGCCGTAGAGTGTTCTATGAAAAGGAATGTGAAAAGTAGTCAAAGCACGGGAGTTGAATGCTGGTACTCGTAAATTTATAGTACCTACCAGTGGCGGAGAATCAATGTAATTGTGTAATAACCGGTAGCCAAATTTTAAACATAGTAGGCGTCTACGGAACTCAAGTGAATCAATACCCAAAAGATGAAGTCTTTCCGTGTATTCATAAAGATCTTTATTAATATGTAATTTATATAATATGAAGTTTACCATTTCTCTTTGAATACTTTCAATTCTGCTAATATGTGTAACATAGTATGGTGACCAAACTATGCAGCAGTACTCCAGGATAGATCTTACTAATGAATTGAATAGTGTTACAATTGCCATGATATTAGTGAAGTCTGCGCATGTCCTTTTGATAAAGCCACATAAACGTAAGGATCGGTTTGTAATTGCATCGATGTGGGGAGTGAAGGTTAGTAAATTATCGAAAACTACGCCTAAGTCAGTTATTTGTGTGACTCGTTGCAATATGTTATTATTCAGTCGGTAGACAAAGACTAGCGGAGATAAACTTCTGAAGAAAGTTATTGTACGGCATTTTGAGTTATTTAATTGCATGTTATTATTATTGCACCACTCAAGTAAATGGTTGAGGTCTCTTTGTAATAATATGGAATCAGATGCACTAGTGTACATAGTATAGTGCACATAGTATCTATACTTCAGTATTATATAGGTATATATGTACATGCATAGTAATGAATAAACTTTTTAAACTGTTTAGAAGCCTTTTTGTACTGGCAGGCAATTCCTAATTTCATACAATATTTGTTTAGCACTGTGCAACTATACAAATTTTGTTCGTAATTATACTTTTATATCACAGGTAATTTCCCTACTTATCTAAAAAGTGTGATATTTACAAAATAATATTTCTGCCGTTTCATTATGTTCAAAAATAAAATTCTAGGTAATTCCCACCTATTACAGTTGCTAAATATTTACAGGGGAACTATAATCATTTCACTAAGTGTACACATATGTATGGAATATGTAGAAGGTAATGTAGAAAAGTAAATAAAGTAAACAAAAGTGGTACAAGTCTAACAAATTAAAACGTCATTACATGGATAAAATTTTGGTGGTTACGGTATAACATTAAAATTCAAGGAAACATATAAAATAAAATTCTCAAATTAAGTTTTCCTTTGCCTTTGCTTTCAAAACTGATGTTTCTGAAATTTGAAAAATATATATACACACATACAAGAACATATATTTTGTGGAGGTTAGATCAAAAATATTAAATTAATTCAGATTTGAAAGGAACGACTTATGTACAATTGGAAATGCTGAGATCCTCCGTTTGTCAAAGAGGCTATTTAGTCCTGAAACTTTCTTGCCTCGTATGTTATGAGCGGCCCTGTGCCGCTTCGAATGTGGGGATCTTGGGTCTTCGTACTGTGGGCCCCTCTAGCCCGAGATTGTTTCGCGTCCTCGAGAATTCCTCTGGTTGCAACGCGAGGCTGAGGCCTGTCCGGCTCTAACTTTCCGAGGTATACAATTAGCGGTTTTTTGCGAACGAGAGGCCATTGCCAGGGTTCTTCTGGCCACTTTCATAACATACGTACTAAAGATAGGAAATGCCAGATCCTTATGATTCTGTGCATTTGAGAAAAACCAGGGAATTCCGACGAATATTCGAAGACGAGTATTTGAAGTGTGTTAAGGTTTTTCAGTTGAGAAACGCTGACACTGGACCAGGTTAGGACACCATAGGTGAGTATCGGTCAGAGAAACAAGTTATCAATCAATAATTTAATTTTTAGGCTCAGAGCGGTCTTTTAGCAAAAGAGAGGATATAAGACAGACTACACGCGAAGAACATAATGTTCGAGAAATGTTGTCTAACTATCAACTTGGTGTCGAGTGTGATTCCCAGATACCGCACATAAAAGCGCTATGGCAGACTCTCTTCCTCGATGCTGATGGTGGCAGGAAGGGGGTTTCGTATTCTCGAAAAATTCATTGTTTCACATTTTGACGGATTTATCCGAAGACATTTTCGGGATCACTCCACGATGGAATTCACTGATTGTGAGCTCCATAATCTGCGGTATGTGGAAGCATCATTCCGCAAATTGGAAATGCTGAGAATAAGAAATAAATTTCGTAAAAAAACATTTTTCAGTAGTAATAGTTGAATTTGCATTTTTTTCTACTGCCTGTATCTTGATCAATGAGCATGAGAAAATAAGTGCATATGAAATATATTCATTTTAAAATTTTAATGTTTCAGCTTTTTCGATTAAAATGCTTAAGAATATTTTTATGGAAGCCGACATTTGAAAAAATGAAGGAATGTATTTTTGAAAACGACTGTAACATAACGTTTAATTTTAAATTGGATTTACCATCCATCTTTTAATGTGCCATCCGCCGAGAGCAAAGTTTTTGTTCTATTATTTAAAATGTTTTCGGAGAGGACTGGTACGAGCGTAGTAAGTGAAAGCTTCAAGACGGGGAAGAACTTTTGTATATATAAGTGGACCAACGGAAACTGTTTCATTTATTTAAGTATTAATCGAGTTTGCCTTTATCAACTCCTGCTTAAGAAATTTTGTAATTTATTTACAAAGCTTAAAAAGTTTAAGCTTTCGCTAATGTGAGCGAGAAAAAGGACGGATTAGATTTACTGAAGGAGAAGGATATACGGACAAGTCAACGAAAGCTCTCGGATTAAAGTTTTCTACTCTTCCATTATCTTTAAACACGAGCATTTTATAATCGTTTTTATTAAGAGATTCTTTTATAATTCTTAATTTATGTTAGTTTTTATCTTGACTCATTTCGTAATGATTTACAGTATTATTTTCGAATTGCCTGAGCTATTATATTAAGGCATAACTTCTCTTTGTCTGAACTGTAATTTAGGTTAAGCACACTACCGTCAGAAACGCTATACTTCTTAAGAAGCCTTTCCTGTCTACAAAGGTGCTATTTGATAAAAAATAAATAAATTATACGATTAATAGCAGGACGCTGTAATAGATCAATGGAATAGAATAATAGATTTTCAAGTTTTGCTTTGAAACGCCATGGGCATATGCATGTATCTTCCCGTATTAGATAGTGGAGCGTAATTTCTGCTTTCATTAAGTTGTTGTTTGGTTGATGATTCTTCCATCATATACATATTGTTCGGAACATAGGAATCGATACAGTAAGTAGTCGTGGAATAACTAGGACTGCTAGTAGGTATACTATTTGTTTTCCAATATGCCTACCATTTATCTTATAATGCTATCATCAATAAATAATCAAATGTAAACGATTGCCTAGACGTAGTTTGGATATTATTGTTCCTATATGTTGTTCCTGTGTTGTTGTCCAACAGTGTAAGCATGTGTTCTATGTAGATTTTTCTTAGGAATAACAGTAAGAGCCCAGCAAAAAAAACTTTAGATTTAATGAAGGATGTTCATACATAATATGGTAAGCACCTAAACTTAAGGTTTCTTGATATTAGTAGACTATACCTAATAAAATGTATGTAGATGCGAAGTCGCAGCCTAGTTTCAATAATAAATTTATTTCAATATTGTTTCTGATTTTTCACATCTAAATAAATAGTAAATAAATCGCAAGTATTTACGATAGTACTAAATTTTGCATTGTGGTATATCAGATACACGAATAAAATTTGAAACACTCATTTAAATTAGTAAGCAAACGTTGAAACAGCATAATTTAGATACATCTAGAGATTGATATTTTCCTTAAGTCAATGTAGTGATAATATACGAAGTATATTTTTCATAACTGCTTCGATGTATGGAGCCAATAGAATGTGTTATTCTCTAATCCATCTGACAGCTCGCTTTAATAACAGCACTTATAGCTCCCATCGCGCGATTGACAATTTATTAATGAAGCTCTGTATATTTATGATCAATTTGCATCTAAAAATCCATTTAACTGTAAAATATAGGTACTGATTTTGTGTGTTGCTAATGGTTCAATTAGAACGTGATCGAACATTCTGTAAAGTTCTGTTATTTTACGTTGTTGACGTAATTCTACGTGTAACTTTTCCATCATTCATTTTGTGTTCAATATCAGCATAAACACTGCGATGCATGAAAATATGTATATCTCTCATAATGACGTATGTATTTATGAACCTGGAGAGTTACATAAGTTAGTGCGGCAGTGCTGCATTTTACGATCAAGTTGTTATACAATTACAATACAGTTTTCAATTAAGTATAGAACTATATAAATACACCTGCCTCTGGAAAGTCACAACTGTAATTACAATAAAATATATCTCTGGACAATAAAAACTAAAGCCGGTATCAGTGCTTCTGTTATTACATTCTTTGACAAGGAAAGCGGAAATAAAGTCATTGAAGAAAAGTTACGTCATTTAGAGATAGAGTTCAGAATATCTACTCATTTAGCAGAATGAGGGAGTAGATGATTCATCAAAAAACATAAAGTAACGAGTTCTACTACTTTCCCCACCTCATTTTTAGTTTTCAGAGAAATTATATTGTGAGCAAGGTTATGCCTAATGCTCAATCTTTATAATATTTGGCGCGCTATTAAATTTATCGATAGCTGTCAGTAGATCAAAGTTTTCTTTTTACGACCTGGTAATATTTAGTTCGCGCATATTCTTAGGTAACGTTGAAAACTATCGTAATAATATTCTGGAATAATTTCTAAACTAACTACTTGACGATGAAGTTCAAACAGGATATTGTCATCAAGATACCGCTACACTACATGTCGCACACGCTACTTTGGAATATCTGTGATAATTTGTGGATGATTGACTCATTAGTAGCGACCCCTTTTTTCCAGTATTTTGCGATATAACACCGCTAGACTATTTTGTATTTCCTTATTTATTTGGCATTCAATGTATAAAACTTACTTGATTTAATTATTGTATGATACCGTAATAAACGTCAATTTTCTACATGTCATTTTCTCGTTTCACAAGCCTCTATAACAAAACTATTCATTTAATTATTGTAACCGGTTCATACATTAACTTGCTAAGAAATTTGGAATAATGTTGTATTCTGAAAGGTCTAGCGTTGGTGATCTTGATCCTGCTAGTGAAGCACTTCTGTTACGGCGGATGGAAGAGGAAGGAATAAATGATGGAAAAGTTACTAGAATCCAAAAAAGTGACCAAGAAATGGACAATTGTGAATGTAGCAATCACTATTGTAATTCCAAACAAGACATAAGTAGGATCTAACCATTTCTACTCAGAAAAAGATAAAAATACCAGATGGCAGAAAGTTAGGTCGCCAGCTAATGTACGTAGGTACGCGATCACATAATTTGCTAAGACATTTGACAGTACTACGGACAAGCACACTGCATCTTTTTTTAGAAAATATGGCATGGGAACAAAAACTACAGAAAAACGAAGAAGTACCACACCTAACTTACCACGTAAAATTAGACGTCGCAGTTGTCTTCTTCTGGGAACGCCGGCACCACCTGAACCACAGAAAAAAAGTGCCGCCAAAGGAAGCTGTTATACCTATACGTAAGAAGGCACGTAATAAGACAACTGGGGGTTCTTATTGTCCGTGCAATCACTGGGTTTGTCCAGAACATGCCCCAGATATTTGCGTTGAGTGTCCCTCATAATTGTTCCATCAAATGAAGTAAATTGTTACATTTTGTGATTATGATATTTATGATGTTTACATAACATATCACATTACCCTGTCAAGTTTATTTTCAACCAAATCGAAAATTTTGCGATAATAAAATATTTCAAACAGTTCTTGTCTAAGCGTGCAATACATTTGCAAAATATTATATAAAATGTATTTTGCCAAAATTAACACAAATATTGTGTATGTACAACCTAATTGTACACAATTGTTACACAATTCCCTAACAAGTGCGTTAGAAATAACGCCCGCCCTTCCTTCTTAAAACAAAAAAAAAATAGATTGGATGACAATTGTTGTCCACGTGATCATTAATGTGACAAAAGATAGCGCGACCACTGCAGGGTTAACTTAACCCTCTTATATACGGGCGCGCGGCTTCTCGAATATTCGAGGGTGATCGAATAAGATCGGTCCAACTTCCAGTAACTTCCCTACTATATACCTTCTATCCGTTGCCAGTGGCGTTCCACGTTGGTCTCATGTTGGACAGCCCTGAATTAATCAACACGCCTAAGTCAAATTACTATCTGAAAATTAATACTAAATACAGATGAAAGCACAAAATGACAGATTGCAAGGTTCAGTGTTACATTCACTTTGCTACTCGTTTAGTACTTTTCTGTATGCAGTTAAATACTACGCTCAAACTTCTATTGCACTCAGTTTTCCAGATTTGTATACGCACGCATTCTAAACGTGCGTAAACCTCACTCATACAACATCTATTTACATAAAATTATAAACATAAATCAGTCGTTACTTGTAAGGGTTGATAGTGATGTCTAGTTAAACATTCGTGATTCAAGCGGAATGTTTTGACTGCTTACATATCTTTCGAATGTTGACGAGCTAAAAACTTTCTGTTTTTTGCTTGCTATGAGAGTTTAAATCGATTCTTCAATCTTTATTACAGAGTCTAGGGGAGCATTAGGTACTGGTAGTGATAGTAATAACGGATTTTCCTCCTTATGATATTTAATGGACGATGTCATTGCAGTTGTCAACAAAATCATCTCTAAATCGGTTGGATGTATTGGGATTGATGTTCAAACTGTTATGCTTTTTATCGTCAAACATTGGAGTAGTTATTTTCTTTCTGTATGGAACAAATCCCGAGTTCGCAAGAAAACTGAATCTGACAACGTTCTGTTACGCGTAATAGCTTGTGTGATTGAAATTGCTTCATTCCTCGCCACGGTGACTTGGTTCATGCTTTACCGGCTCACCAGTTCTGTTTCCAGCATACATATTGTAGGATATGTGCAGTATGTGGGTATGTGCAGTACTGTGCAAAGTATTACACAGTACTGCACATACACTTCATTTGTAATTCCATTTGTTTGGAAACACTTTTGTGACAATTTTACAACAATTTTTATAACACAATAGCAAGAGAAACGCGTCGAACAATTAAAATAGATAAATATAGAAAATAAACCAAGTGGTGGAATGACGATATAAAAAAGGCAAGTGCAACTGAAGAAACAAAGAAGAAAGACTAAAAGTAAAAGAACTAGGGAAATAAGCCAAACAGCTCTCGTGGAAAGAATTTGGGAAAACAATGGAATGAGACAGCAAAGGCAATCAAAAACGAAATGTACACCATATCCTCTCTAAGGCCATAGCCAATATCTACAATAATACAAGAAATTATGTTAGAACGAGAACTATGCAGTACGAAGAATTTCTAACCAAGGATGGTCTGAGACAAAGAGGAGTGCTTAGTCCAGTCTATTTATTATGCTGCTTGACGGCGTTATTAAGGAACTTAAAAACAAAACGTAAAAGCTCCATGTAGGATATAGCAACATGCAGGTACTAGAGCATAATGCAGATGCAGAATGCGCTTTCGTCGAAGATTTGATAGTATTTGCTAAAAATGGACAAAACGTACAAAAAAATTAATCATTCGTGAAGAAAAACACTAAATTAACTTCTACAACACTACATACATTCAAGACAGTCTTTACATATGAATGTGAAATTTGAAATTTAACGAATCAAATGAAGAGCAACACCCAAACATTAGAAATGAAGTACTTAGGAACAGTCAAAGGAGTAACTAGAAGAAGTAAAATAAGAAACCAGAAAATAAGAGGAGACCTCCAGGTGGAAAAGATTTTGGAATATATGGACAGGCAAAGAATGAGGTGTTTCAGACATATGATGAAAAAACGAGAGAAGACCTGGAACAAAGGAACCGGAAAATAAAATAGCAAAGGATGGAATTTATTTATAGTAAATTATAATAATAGAAAATATTGTTACCCTAAGACTAATATAGGTTATTGATTATAACGCGTGGTTCTAACGCAATGAAATTTGGTATGGAAGTAGTAATAATTATAACTTACCCTCATGCGGAGAGCGTCGTAACCCTGCTGGTACGGGATGCATCAGTAGCGGGAGTACCACCCACGAGCGGCGCGTACCATCGCTACACAACGAGGCATAGAGTCAATAAGTTGTCGTATGCCAGCAAGAGGGATGGTCAACCATGCCTCCTCAACTCGCCTCAATAGCTGCTCAACGTTAGCCGGGGGAGCCGTATAACGTTGATGGCTCCGACATATCATATGTCAGACATGTCTGATCGGATTCAGATCCGGAGAATGAACTGATCATGGAAGCATTTTTATACGGTACTCTTCCACAAAGACCTGTACTACACATGCGACGTGGGGTTGAGCGTTGTCGTGCATGTAGAGCAGATGTGGCCGCCGCCGAACATGGGTAAGTACAACGAGCCGTAGCACCTCATCTACGTATCGGTGGCCCCTCATCCTCTGCCGTACACGCAGCAGATGTGTACGTTCTGCATATGTAACAGCACCCCATATCACAATGCCTTGCTGGCGATGGATGAGGCGTGGTTGAACACACTGCTCGAGTAGAAGCTCACCAGGTCGCCGACGAGCCAAAATTCGCGCATCGCCAACGCCCAATGCAAATCCTGATTTGTCGAAAAACAAAATGTGCTTCCATTCGGCAATCCACCGTTTCCTTACATTGAACAATTGGTAGCGTGTGCGACGGTGTTCGGGAGTGAGTGGAAGCCTCTGCAACGTAAGGCACGCTCGCAGTCCATCCTCTACCAAACGCCCACCTACAGTTTGCCTAATGAGTGCACCTTTCCTGCACGACGTACCGAAAGTTACAGCGCTGAGCAGAAAGACGCGGTCTTCACGTGCAGTGGTCGCGCGGGGCCGTCCCGCTCGCGGCTGAAGGCACGTACGTTCTACCGCAGTCTTCTCTAGCCATGCTCGTTGCACAGCTGACAACAATATCAAGATGGCGTGCGATCTCCTGGAAAGGTACGCAATGTGCTTCCCCAACATTTCTCGCTCAAAGTCGCTTAAGTAGCGCGATCAATCCGCTATTGGGCAGCGAATAGAACTACATACTGGACCTTAACACCATACTAAGAACGACCGGTTTCTCTCACTCCCTTCGGTCTCCATGAAGACGGCAGTTTCGACCTATCTGAGCCGCTCAGTAAAAAATGAGCCTATAGCAAAAGTCGAAAGACTCGTCTATAGAAAGCCTTGATTCTCCGCAAATTTTATGGATGTATCTTTACGCGTTCAGGTTATACAGGGTGTGCTTGTCAATTATTTCCATATACATGTTATGTATATTATTACAAGATACGAGATGTCTGTACACACATTCGTGCTACCAATGTAGTGAAATTCTAACGTAGTTTTTCTTAGTGACTGTATTACGCTTCTGCAAAAACTTTGCTTATTATCGACTATTGTGATCGATATTACCCCGCGATGGCCGATATTACCTGCTATGAATATTATTTGTTTTAGATGCCAGCTGGGAGACATATATAAACGCAAGAGTAGCCGTTCTTCATAGACAGAAGAAAACATGTAGCAAGCAATAGAGGACAAAGTTACATTTATAAGAAATGCTGCAAAGATATTCGGTGTACTATACGGAACGTTGCAAGATAGAAAAAGTGAATATTTGATCCTAAGAAATACATATACGTTAGGTACAAAGTAGCTGTTCACCGTTGAAAAAGAACCAGAACTTACAAACCATGTTATCGCTTCATCTAAACTGTATTATGGACCACAATGTATCCGATATCTTGCTTATCAATTTGCTGAAGAAAATGGAACTTCCTGGTGAAGCTAGATAATAATAATAATAATAATAACGTTGAAAAGAAGTACTACGACCGTACAACGTCAGGAAACCAGGGAGTTTAAACGGGTGATCGGTCACCGATCACCCGTTTAAACTCTCTGGTTTCCCAATAATAATAATAATAATATTTGTTTATTGGCGCTAAAATACAACATAATTAACAAAAAATTAAAAATTGTACCTAATAACAATATTGCCAAAAGGTACGGGATCAGCTGCAAGCAAAACGAGCAGCTGCTCTGACTCCCGAATCATAAAAAGATAATTGAATTAAAGTAAATTAACAAAACTAAAACCAAATTCGAGTCACAATACACACAACCTTAGAGAAAAATAAAACAAAATAGTTGCAGTTGTAAGTTGGTACGCATCCACTATATCGGATCAAAAATAATAATATTCTCTCTCTATCATAATATTTTTTAAGTTTGGTGGCGAATGATGGCGGACTTAACCCCCTCAGGAAAACCGGAATTGCATTATAAAGTTTGGCAATGCAGTACGAGTAAGATCGTTTAAAGAGTTCCAGGTGACGAGAGGGAGGCGTGATCAAACCCTTGGATCGCACATTCACACTATGAACGTCAGTCCTGAATAATATTTTACGGTGGAGATATGTGGGTTTCTTGAAATGGATGACCTTGTAATAGAATGTAGTGGCGAGAAAATTTGCTCTAGTTGTCA
>SMLS01052808.1:0-16213 GCA_004785975.1 Popillia japonica
GTTTTGCGGAAAATTTCCTCCCCGTGGAGGTAAGTTAAATGATATCGAAGGCTTCCACGGCCCGAGTCTCTATAATGAGGGTTTCCGGGTGTTGACCGTGTCATGATTAGTAAAATATATACAGTACAAAATAAAAATACAAATAAAATGCAAAAGATATACAATAACTCGACGTTTCGCCACTAATGTAAGCGGCTTCTTCAGGAGCAAAAGAGGTTAACTGGGTGGGTACCAGAAGGTCACGGTAACTCGACGTGTAAACACGCTAGAGGCGAAAACCTTCTGGTAGGTGAGGGGCGTCAGAAGGCCACGGTAACTCGACGTGTCAACCACGCTAGAGGCGAAAACCTTCTGACAAGGAAAGACAGATTTGCAGGGGTATATATACGACTGTGCAGCGATGCGGATCAGTGAACACTGGCCGTTGAAGCGGAAAGGACCGGTTTCCAAATGCTAGAGAGTTGGTAACCATCGTCGCGATTGAGATTCTGAGGATGTTTTTTGATCTCGATCGCTTCCCTTATCTTTCGAGGAAAATAGTGTTGTGACTTACTTACGACAGATGTCTGATCAAAACAAATTTTGTGACCCGTGTCGAGGAAATGTTCAGCCAAGGCTACACCACTACATTTCGGATAGACGTGTGTCCTCTCAAAAAATTGTAGGAAAGTGTTTTAAATGTACACCCGGTTGCGTAATATCTAAAAATAACAATGATACATTTGTTGTAACTAAAAAATACTATTCTGATCTTGTGTGTTGTTGCAGTGTGCGATTGCAAAGAGAGGTGGAAAAACTTAAGAGCGTGCTATTCTAGATACTTGAAGACAGCTAAGCTTCCATCTGGTTCTGGAACCAGACGTAAAAAACCTTACTACTTAGCTGAATTTCTAAGTTTTCTAGAACCTTTCACAAAATCTCGGAAACAAAGTGGTAACCTCGGTGGTGACAGTACGACTTTTTCATCGCAACCAGCTTCTTTGTTACAAACAGAGGACGATGAGCAAAACGCAAACATAGATTCTCCATCGTCAATACAATTAGAGGAATCCGCATTTTCGGATATATCTGTATCTGATGCCACAACCACAAAGTCTACACTTCTTAGTGAGCAAAGTATTACAGCAATACCTCCGAGGAAAGTTGTAAAACTTTCAAAAGTATCTATAGATGACGTTAATAAAGCAGCGTTGGAATTCTTTAATGCGCGCACAAGTAAGAAACCAGTAGAAGCGGAGAATCCAGATTTAAATTTTTTTAAAAGTTTGATGCCTGATATGGCAGAAATGAACTCTGACCAGAAAAGGCGCTTTAGAATAGGAATTCTAACATTGATGCAAGATATATTAAGCGAAAAGACGTCGGCATCCACAATTTCCACTGTTCTACCTAACATCGTTGGTAATCAACAACCGCATTATACTGACCTAACACATAATAATTGGCAACAATGTCGCCAAGAACAATGTCCTTATTGAAATACTAATATGTACTACTTATTAATAATAAATTATTCAAATCCGTTTTTATTACCTCAGTGTTATTAGTACTCGTTCTTCAGGACAAATGGCTGTTCTAAAATTGGTGTCTTTTTTTTCAATTTCTGGTTTTATCATGGAAACCAACAAATCAAAAGAAGTTTTGCTCATTCTATAATAGGATTGAAACTTTTCTGGATCTTGAGACAATTCTTTAAAAACAACATATGCCCCATGTTCACAGACATTCTGTCTCCAATAAGGATGCACCCAGTAACGCCTTTTTTTATTTGAATTTCGGTTAATTAAATTTAACCACGTAAGTGCCGCATATACACCTTCTTCGACTGACGACATATTTGTAACTAACAACAGATCGTTCCAGTGAGCGCTAGGTTCATATAGTGTTAGTTTTAGGTCATATCGCTGTCGAATCGTTGTCAGATCATTGTCATATCACAATTATAGCCATTTAGGTGAGCGCTCGGCCTTAGACACGACTGTTACATCTTTCTATACGATACATAATTACATAGCGTTTTTATTTATCCAAAGCTGCGCTTGCGCATTGATTATATTATACACAGAACTACAACTATCTTACCTAAACGAGAATCAGATAGATATATTTTAACACACCTTGATTTTGTATATAGTTACAAAGAAATATATATTTTTAGAGAAATAAGTAATACATAAAAGAATAAAAGCAAGAATGGAATTATGAACTGCTCTAATTTTCATTAAATTCATATACACCTAATAATTTTCTGAAGTTATAAAATTTAATTTTTCTCAACTTTTATTTTGCCTTTCTTTTCGTAATCAACCACAAAATGGTAACTTACGTCAATATACTTGAGTTCTTTGAAAAATTACAATTTTTGGCTAAGCCTAAAGCTCCGCTGTTGTCTTTGTAAATTTTGGTATTTTCTATATCCGCAAACACGTATAACAATTCCCGTAGTTGATTTTCTGTCTGTTTTGGATTCCGAATTGGCATCTACGTGAGCATCTAATACTTCCTTAACATTTGAATTAAAATTTAATTTAATAAATCGTGTACAGTGTAAATATTTTAAAACACGCAATGCATACTTGTGATGTGTGCTGCTATAGCAATTTAACGACTTGGATAATTTATTGAAAAAGATATCTCCGGTCGAGTGCTCTCGTGTATTGAAGTATAGGAATGGTGTGTAGTAAGACAAAAGATGTTGTTTATTCAGTTATCCTATTTTACAAATTAGTATTACCGTATGAATCGTGTACTTTGTTTTCTGTATGTATATGTGTCTATGTGTATTCTGTGCGCATCTGTGTGTACATGTACATATGTACAGGGTGACCAGCTAAGAATGCCAAGTGCTGTATATCGTGAACTATTCGTCCGAGAGACTTGCGGAAAAAAAACTAGTACTAAAGTGGACAAAAGAAGACCGTGGAAAATATTGCCAGATTTCCAAGATGGCCGCCAGAGGGCGTAACCGTCATTTAAATTTTTAAAGAGATTTTTCACTGAAATCCACCTAGTAAATGTTACAAAAAAATATGTGCTTTTTAAAGCTAAGCATTACTCGAGCAATTTTTGTTTAACACTTTTTGACGTATCTATTAAAATAAAGTGGTGTAATTTGATGTTTTTTTAAATATACAGCTGTAACTCCGAAACGGCTGAAGAGATTTTAACAAACTTGGTCTCGTTGGAAAAAGCATTTACTGTTCTATCAAACCCATCTTACCTATGATTTGTCTAATTCTTGGTGACGCCGCTAGAGCGCGCTTTTTGATATAATAACAGAGAATTGCAAGATTCTCTAAAAAATCAAATGCAATAATATGACTTTTTTCCATAAAAATCTAGTGAAATGATACCTAAATAGGTTAGTGAAAACCGTATCTCGATATCTTATTCGTAGCATGAAATATCGAAGAAAAAAAATTAGTTGTCATATAATTAAAAAAAAAACGCTATTACACCGGTATTTATTATTGTTTATTTGTCACTTTTCAAGATTCAATGATAAAATTTCATAATTTAATCAATTTTAAATAATAAAAGTATTTTGAGTTTAAAAAAAATTAGAAAAAATGTGTAGGGGCATAATACGGAAAAAGAATCGATTTTGAAATAAATCTAATGCGTCCTTCAATGTTCGAACTGTCTTGCATCACACTCAATGCAGTGTTGGAGTCGCTCATGCATGGACATTGTAGCAGCTTCAATTTCTGCTCTTAACAGACTATGAATGGCATCATGTTCGAACCGCAACATCACATCTATTGGAGTCTCCATATAATAATAATAATATCGGCTTTATATTGTGTGGTATCCTGGTTGGAACTATTATCCGCCCTATTTCTTGCCTATGTGCCGTGTTTCTTGATTTTCTGGTAAACCAATTGCCAATTTTATTAAAATATGTGCACTTGCAATTACGGCAATATATGTTTTTGCAACTAGACGGTTGCCCTGCACATTTCTGAAGAAATGTGTGAGAACATTTAGTTCTAAGATATCACCAGACGTGGATTGGGCAAGTAACTATTTCCTTGGCCACTGTGATCGCCAAAATTCACCTGTTCTTCTATTCTAACTTCAATTTATGGGGCGGCTGAAAGATGTTTTGTTTACGAAATTCCACCAACAGTCAGAGACGACATGAAAATACTGTAGCCTATTTGTAGCCTGTCGAGAGCAGGAATTGAAGCTGCTGCAATGTCCATGCATGAGCGACTCCAACACTGCATTGAATGTGATGCAAGACAGTTCGAACATTGAAGGACGCATTAGTTTTATTTCAAAATCGATTCTTTTTCCGTATTATGCTCCTACACATTTTTTCTAATTTTTTTTGAACTCAAAATACTTTTATTATTTAAAATTGATTAAATTATGAAATGTTATCACTGAATCTTGAAGCAAGACAAAGAAACAACAATAAATACCAGTGTAATAGCGTTTTTTTTACAATTATATGACAACTAATTTTTTTTCTTCGATATTTCAAGCTACGAATAAGATATCGAGATACCGTTTTCTCTCTCGTTGTGATAGGTTTTTGAAACAACTACACAATGATAAATCAATAGACGATATAACATCCCGCTCGCTGAGCTCTCATATTTGCATCTGCCCTAGGCATTATGATCTACCGAAGGTACACAAAGAGGGTTGCCCATTGCGTCCTATTGTTTCTTTCGTTGGTTTTCCAATGTATAAACTATCAAAATTTCTTTCCAATATTCTATCACTTGCCTTTACCAGTAGACCTGACTACAACATGTGACACTTGCCAATTTGTTGAACGGATCAAGGGTTGTCGACTTCCACCTGGGTTCGTCCTTATTTCTTTGGATGTGATATCTTTATTCACGAATATACCCCTTCCAATTATAAATGATATAATCAACAATAACTATTAATAAGGTAAGGTTTTTGGAAATTTTGAGTTTTTTTCTTAACTCCTCTTGCCACCTTCAATAAAGTCTTTTATAAACAACTGTTTGGTACACCTATGGGTAATCCAATCAGCCCTATATTAACTTGTACGGTTATGGTCAAGCTATTGGATCATTGTATCGCTAGGTTGTCTTTTCGACCACCGTTCTTCTTCAAATATGTGGATGATATTATTACTGCGGTTCCGATGTCCTTGGTTGAATTAACTCTTGATATCTCTAACAGCTTCCACAGTTCTATTCAATTTACAGTAGAACGTGAACATGATCATTGTGCCCCTTTCCTGGATACAAAGGTAATCAGAATTGACGACCAGACGGTCATTTTAGATTGGTACACCAAACCAACTTACTCTGCAAGATACATCAACCTTCATACCAACCACCCTCTCCCCCCAGAAGATGAACACGTTAAAAGACATAAAGAACCGTATGTTGGGGATTTCCCACCTCCAATTACATAGTGTCAACTTACGTAAGCTGTTTAATACTTTTGTCAACAATGGTTATTCACCAAGTATCGCCAGACAAATTTTATATAACACCTCTTCTGCTAGTACAGTACAGGTTGTTCCTACTGCTCAGCATCCTTCGAGTGACAATGACGATATCAAATATAAATTTACGTATATACCATCTCTGACCCCTAAAATCTCGGTCTGTTTCAAAAACCTACCGGTTCACCTTGTTAAATATACCTAATATACGAGTACATACCCTTAACAGATTGTTTTGCAAGCTGAAGGACCCTGTACCCCTTCCCCGGTTGCCTGATGTTGTCTACTCCATTCCGTGTTCACAGCGTGACTGTCTACATTGGACAGACGTCACAATACCTTAAAAATCGCCCATTCCCTCACCTTATTGAACTTAACGCGTACAGCCAGTATTTCTTTTCATCGTATAATTTTTAGTTTACACCTCTTACATGTAAACGTCATTCTGGTTACTGCTCCTTATTGCGTTTTCATGGTGTACAATGTAATAGTACAATTTGGAAAATGTTAGATTTAGAATATGGACCGCTGTCACCCATACCACGGTTGTATAAGAATATACATTACATATTGCTGTGGTTATTGCTATATGTATACGTAGATGTTTTCGGTTAAATTTTGGTTTTTAATAATCATAATAATAATAATAATAATCCATGCCTTAGCTAGGTTTTTGTATATCATCGGTCGTGACCCTGAGTGGCAGGTGCGCGCGTGGACAATTGCGGGAGGAGAAGAAATAGGGGAGTTTAAGTTAATTGATTTTAGAAATTTAATTAAGATAGTCGGTGTAGATTTTATTTTTCATTTTATTAAATTTTGCATTGTTATTATAACATTTTAATAGGTACACGCCATAGCACATTTATTGGCGCCCAACGTTCAGGCCATTCGAGATACGGAGTGTCGAGTTAATTACGGCGTGCAACATAAAAATATAATATTTTATAGACATTTTATTGTGAATCTTGCTAGCGGATATGAAACTAGATATGGAATGGAGAGAACTGGAAAAATATGGTTGGGAGGACTAAAATGGATGTTTCAGGGAGTTGTTAAGGTCAAGGAAAAGGTATGGGACCAAATAATGAAACGGATGGACAGAATGTAGGAAATGTTAAAAGAAATTTATGGATGAATAAAGTAGCAAGATAGAGGAAAGAAAGATAGATTGGAAAGAATTGAAGATGAATTGGTACTACTGAGACAGAATATGATTGAGGGTAGAGAAGAAGTTGGGAGAGTAAAAGGGATTGTAACGATAGTCCAAAATGAAATAAAGTATCAATTGGAGGATTTAAAGAAATAGACGGAGGGTAGGTCTAACACTGTCAAGTCAACCGTGGCTGTGACTAATATTGTCAATATTACGGCTGAAAAAAGTCTGAAATTTTATGGTTCAAAATCAAATAACCCGATGGAGTTTTGAAGAATTTAAAAAGTTATTTGGAGGCTGTTCCTGGAGATACAAGAGAAATTCGACAAGAATGATTCGAGAATGTTTGAAGGATGATGCGCAGGTATGGTGGGAAATGGTTGTAGATGAGGTGACAAATATAGCCGATTTTGAGACGATTTTCATGGATCAATATTGGGGACCGACAACACTAATCCGGGCGAGAACGGATTTATTATTTGATAAATATAGAGGTGTCGAATCTAGAGAAAATTATTTGATAAAAGAATATTCGATAATTAAATTTTTAACTCCTCCCATGTCAGAGACAGAAATCGTGTTACAATTGGCATATCATTTTGGCTAAGATATCAGTCAAACAGTTGCTATTCAAAATATCGACAATGTAAATAATTGTATAATTTTTTTGAAAAGCTTAGATGATGCAGATCATGAGCGTCGTTTTAGTGAAAATAATCTAAATCAAGATAAATATCAGTACCCTGAATATCAGTATCTGAGAACTGAAAGGTACCAAAAGAGAGTTTTTATAAACTTATCCGAAAAAACAATGACAAACTTGATCGGAACGTAAATTTTGTACAAAAAGACTATGGTTGTGAGAAATATGATTATAAAATTGAATCACAGAGAAATACTGCTGCAATACCTAAAGTAACTAGAATTGGCAATAGTAAAATAGAATCATTTAAGAGTGAGATTAAGTTCGACCAAGCAAGTTTGGATTTTTAAATAGACCAGTCAAGAGATTAAACTGCATGCACTTAAAGATAATGATTTGAATAATTTAATGAAAATTTGTCACATATTGAAATTGATTTTAAGAATGAGAGATTATGCTGTTTGATAGATACGGGCAATGTCGTTGAAAGATTTATAAGTATGAATGTGGGAAAATGTGTACTAACGAAAAAATTTAAAATAATTTCTGCTACAAAGATAGTTGTTGCAATGAGAAATAAAGTTTCTGTGATTGAGTTTGAAATTAATGGTTCTTTTCCATACAGCTCGGTATCAGACGTTTTGTGTATTGCGTTTAATCCGATTTTTCGTAAGGAGTACGATTAATTTTTTTAGATAAGTACTGTATGTGTACTACATGTCAGTTTAAATAAAACAGTTTTAATTAATACTTTAATTGTAAGTATTAATGAGAGAGAATGCGGATATAATGTGTCAAAATACACGAGTATGAAAATGCTGGAAAATATTGTAATTATCGTATGCATGTATGACTAAATTATTCCAATTAAGTGAAGAGCAACACACAGATACAGCACAAATGATTCCAGTAAAGTATTAGATATTTTGTTATTAGTGCCTATGGTAGGTATATGTACATATTTTTAAATCTTGTATGCTTTCAGTCCTAAACAATAATAATATACATAAGCAAACACAACACTTCAATCAAACTTGTTAAATACATAGCATGCTTTTTCGATTCAATGCCGTTCGGTATGGTTACTACACATGTATGTACACAATTTAATCTATGACGCTCACAGTCCGTGTTAATGTTTATGGTCGGTAGAATCAGGTTATCAGCAACTCAAGTTTGTGGTCGGAAATGCTTACTGATGGCGCCGCTAAATTTTGGCGGCCGGGGTTATCCACCATGAACGAGGAATAAAAATAATATCAAGATAGACTGAAACTTGAAACCATTGACGACAGGCTTAGCTAAATAGTATATGTGTCATGCATAATATAAGTAATACTACATAGATGAATTAACTCTGAAGAGGTCACAAGCACAATATTGTTAGGGTAGGTCATTGAGTAATTCGACTTTGCGCCTACGTATACATTAAATCCTATAGACAAACACTTAATTTCTTTTGAGTTTTACTACTTCAGCACCACCAGTTTCTTTGAGTTTGCAGCGAATGAATGCATTGTACATCATTACCGGCATATTTTATTCGTTTATCGTTATTATTATTATTAGTACATATTACATATTATTATTTTTGCCAAAATTTGCCAAAAAATTGACTGCGATAAATTCAATTGACGATCAATTTTTCCAGTATTCCCTGTTGGATGATCTTCTACAATATTTAAAATTTGCTCTTCTGTGTCTGCATTCCTCTGACGACCACCGTCACGTCCTCGTGGAAGTTTGATACTTGTGGTATCTCGCAATCAGTGTATTACACTTGTCAATGTAGTTGACACTGGCATCTGTCGATCAGGACATAAAATGGATATAAATTATCGTATCGTTGACGAGCATCTCTTTCGTTTTGTCTTCATGCTCCATATGTTATAGCTATATCAGTTAATTCGCTATTTGTGTACGTAATGTAAGCATTTTCAAAAAGTTGCTTAGACATAAAACTCGCACGACATTAATTAGTACAATAAAAATAATGATAAATTGTAATCCAAAGACGTTTAACGGAAATACTAGCTCTAACATATGTAAGTAGTTACACAATAAACAAATAAAAATATGCTGGCAATGATGCACCATCTGTGGCGAAATACATGCTATTGGACCTACACGAACCGCATACATAGCGACGTGTACTTAGAGTTTTTTCGCAATTAATTTTTGATTATTATTATACATAGGACATATTATTTTTTACTACGTTTTTTACGATTCCAGTATAATACATACATACCGGTCGTTTTGAGTCATAGGATATTTAAAGCGGTGAGGATATGAAGGGAGCTACGTCCCCACCAATACACCGTTCATAGACTCATACGCATCCCCACTTCTTAGCGAATTTTCATACCCCTTACCTCTTCACGGCTTTATTTATCCTATTTCTCAAAAGGACCGGTATATTTATGTAATTATAGTATTTTTCCTGGTTTCATTCTGTTTTTTATATTATATGTACAACCAGAATTTCAATTTTGAACATAAGTAAGCATTCAGTATTACTAATATAAAATTGAAATTAAGATATTAGAGATGGAGTTGCAATTCCCTTCCTTCCCGCCGTAGTATGGCTACAAACGGCTAATTGTGAATGATATCCTCATAATACAAAGTCAGTAAGTAATTTTTTATTGTTAGCTCCGGATATATCTTCATTACCTACCTACAATTCATTAAATATACATAAATGTAGGCTTACTTATGACAACTGTACAGGGCAATAAAATTACTTTGGGCTATATTTCTATCGGCGGAAAAACTGTGACGGCTGGTGTGTATAGTTTGTATTGATGAAAACGTACTCCATTCTAGATACCTTTTATTTATTTTAATTTACATACACAAGTTCCTTTCCATCTACATATTCTCGAATTACTGCAATTAGGCAACCAATAATACGTTCTTCTTCTTCTGCGCTACATCCTTACCTTTTAAGGCGGCTACACACGTTACGATAAATCGTGGCGATTTGAAACTTTACAGCTAAAGCGAATGCAGGCGGTGCCACCACACGATACAGATATGTATCTATGTCGATTTTTAGTTTCGTTGTATGTAGGTATGTACGTGCAGTAGAAACATGTCGCTCAGTTTTGGGGTTAGTTATGTGTACAAGTCACGTTCTGTGTGGAGTGAAGATTGGCTTTTAAAAAGGAAGAATTATTCACACATAAATTTAATAAATGAGTTATGGTTCGCACTCAAAGATTGGCATAATTATTTAAGGATGGATAAGAAAACATATTTAAAGCTTTTAGCATTGGTTAGTCCTCTTATAAGAAAACAGGACGTGATGAGACAATCTATAACTCCTCATGAGAGGTTATCGCGAGGATATGAAATACTCTACAATAATATCACCACAAGCTCTCAGTTATATTATTCCTGAGACCTGCGACTGACTGACTTGCCGATTGCACTACACACATTATGATAAAACTGCAAATGCAATCGACGCAGATTTATTGAATAGAAAAATGAACTTGCAACGATGGACTGTGCAAACCTAAATATCTGCAATGATTTATCAACTACACCTTCGATAAATCTGTACAGTTCTGTTTGCAGAGTTTGCAGTGCGCTATGTGTGTAGCCGCCTTTAAGCGCCGCAGCGCAAGTGCAGTGAGAACGGCGATCCCACCATTTTGTTTCGTTCAGAAAATTTGCGCTCCTAGCGGCTGTAAGGCATCTACTATCACTTCGGGGAATATACGCGCGTGGGTATTACCGCGTTACCGCAAGTAGGCTTTGGCATATACAGTAAAACCTGCCAAAATTGTTGGCCGTTATTCAAAAGGTGGCCGCAAAAGATGATGTGATGAATATTACTCACGCCAAATTCTAAGCAAATGTTTTCACATGATAGCTATTATTTTTCTTTTAGAAATAAAATTCATTTGGACGTTATTTTAAATGGTTTTATTTAAACTTAAAATAGAGAATACAGAGACATATACATAACTAAACTAAATGTGTATACATTTTGTTTTGCGTTCATTGATAATGTATCTATGTATAAGTATACGTTTACATAGATTGCTTTTATTTTTTGGCAAAAAATGCTTCAATTTTTGTTTGTTTTAAATTTTTTAACTTAGATGTATACATTTCACTTTCACATTTGTGTAAAATTTTTGAAATAACCAACCATTATTGTTACACTGGAGGTAACTCTGTATTTCTCTTAATTTTTCGCACACTTGGCCCATATTTGACAAATTTGATTTTGAATCTTCAAACTCTTCTCGTTGTTATCGGAATCATCATCATTATTGCATAGTTCTTCAACAATTCCTGCTATACTAAAATCAGGATTCTCTGTAGGTTCATCATTGTCAATGGAAGCAAAATCGTGGAAACTTGCCATTGCACTGCCGACTTTTGGAAATAGTTTAGCAATTGGTATTTCGTCCTTCTCGCAAAAATCTTCATTATATTGAACTACTGCGAATCCAGCTTTGGAAAAACAGTTTGTAATGGTAAATCAAGAAACCTGTTTCCACGCGGCTGCAACTTATATTAGCGCACTTGTTAGATTTATGCTCTTTTACGAATCTTCAAAGTCACAATCACTCTCAACGAATGTTAATAGTCTTTTGATCAAAAAACTGCGGTATATCATCTTAAAATTGTGAATTATGCCTTGATCTAACGGCTGACAATACGACGTAGTGTTTGGAGGCAAAAAATCAATTTTACGTTTTCTAGCGAAACTTTAGGATGTGAAGTTCCATTATCCAGAAATAGAAGCACCTTTCGATTTGGTTTTTCATTCTCATGTCAAAGTGATACAGCCATTTTGTCATAAGATCTGATGTCATCCAAGCTTTTTAACGAAAGAGTTTTCTTTGTCACCTTCCATATTTGCGCAGAATAAAATAGTTAACCGTTATTTTGTAAATTTTTTGCCATTGCATTTATCGTATTTTAATGCAAAAGTTTTATTTGGCATGTGTTACGCCTTCTGCCAATATGGCCAAATACCCAAAACAAAATGGTACACCGGACTCCGATCTCGACCTACCTGTTTTCCTCTCACGCGGGGTTGCCAGCTGCTTCTGCGGCTTGGGTGTGGGAGTATCGATGGTGACGGTACGATAACTCAAAGGCGCCACTCGTTCGAAAGAAAAATAAAGCACCCTAAAATGATTAATACACAACCCAAGTTACGATCAAAGAGGCTAAACAACAAAAAGAGAAAAAGATTACGTTACCTTTAATGAAATAAAGGGTGATACGACGAATTGATGAAACACGTGGCTGGTTTTCGTCGCAGTTAGGAACAGGTGCTCAAATCCGCAAAGCGGTACGAAATATTCTTCACTCCCAAAATACCAAAACAAAATTTCGAGAAACGGTTACAGTCTCGAATCCCAAAAAGGCTTTACATATACCAAAAATATCTTAATTGTGACTGTAACTCACACCTGTTACCTGTTCGAAGTCTTCACGTGTTCTTTTTCCGGAAAACGGAAAACCGACCAGCTCACCGGCGCACAAAGCCACCGATTGCGGCACCCTCTAATAGCGGCACGGAAAACACATGAAAGCGAACGGCTGAATTCTTGTGAGATTAATAAAAGAAAAGGGTCTAAGTAAGCGACACTAGGAAAATAGGTAATAAACAATTACATTAAAAAAGAAATGTAGAACTAAAGATACTCGGAAACTTACGTAAGTTGGCCACCTGGAAACATACGCATCACCGAGTTGGCGACACTGACATCTACTGCAGTCGACTGACTGACAGATCGAAATAAACAATAACCTCTAAATTAATAGCCATCCAAGACACGATCAGAACAATGAAAAGGAATTGAATTCACAGGTAAGTCAGGCGATATGATACACAGGGATTCCATAAGTACTTTGCAGGATAAATTCCCAGGGCACAAACTAACCGAAGGAATTAAATTAACCCCTATCCAGTGACTATGTCTCAGGAAATCACTCGAATACTACAAGCAAATAAAAGATAACTCATAATCTACTGGAAACCAAATGAGCTAGTAAATGAAATGCGACTCAACGCTTAAGGAAAACTAATTAAGACAAGAAAATAAAACGTAATGCAACGATTGATTGACGCCAACTAATATACAAGGTAACAATCCTTACGTAAGCTACCCTCAGTTAAATACATCATTTACAGCTGAGCCCGAAGCAAGAAAAAAAACGTAACACATGGCGCGATAATGTTTCGTCAACATTAAATATATCCTTCGGAGAATAATCCTTTAAAATTAATGGTAATTTGGATTTCCGCGCTTCTACATCTTCCAAATTTACATCAGCGGACTCACCACAAATTGACTTAAAAGTGATATTGTGCCGTCGACAGAAACATTCCAACCAACCATTTGAAGCAGCAAAATTCTCGATGTTTAAATGTCTTGCTGTCTCTAGCACATTTTGTTTAATCAATAATTCAGATATGGGAATCTTTTTATTTCTAGCCATGCAGAACTACTTATACACAACTTCATCTACTGCTACTCCACCCATTTTAGGGAATTTCCGTTTCTGATTCAAATTAATACCTTCTTCATACATCCTTTTAATATCATTTTTGTTTTTTATGATATCGTTAATTTGAGTTTTTCCAACTCCGAATTTTCGGCTAACTTCCGCAAACTTAAATTATACTTTTCACTCTCCTCGATAATATCAGTTTTGTCCTTCAGTGACGAACGTTTTCTTTTTAGCGACATATTCAAACACTTCACGAATACAACGGTAAACTTAAACTAATCGAATGAACAGGCGTTTTCGGAAACTGCTATAATCGGCTGCTGTTGTAAAATAATGCTAGCGTGTTTCATTGTAACTATAACTAACAATAAACCCTTACAAGTAAATTCCGTCATCTTCTTAGACTGAACAACAAATACGTGAGTTTTAAAATTATCGATACGGACGACGACCGTTATTCAGAGGTAAATTTTATTGCTTTGTAAAGACGGCCGTTATTGCAAGGTTTGTATGCTATATGGAAATACTCGTATTGCAGATTTTTGCAATATTAAATCTGGCCGTTATCACAGGTGGCCGTTTGCACAGGTTTTACTGTATATCTATTTGATATTGGACTGATTACAAGACGTTGAATACGGTTACATCTCCTTTAGAAAGGAGCTAGAAACATGACACATTCTGCACATTATTAATACCGTTGTACCTTAAAATGATAACGTTGAAAATAAAAAAGATTTTCTCGAAATGTTTTCCTTTTTGAACACAGCTAGTAAAGGCAGTAAAAATGATTAACGTTCGCCATTAAATAAACAGAATATTGTACTTAACTTATTAATTATGTTAGTATACGTCGAATCGTCGTTTTCTCATTATTACTGTTTACATTTATTCTTGGCTTACATAATTATATTAAATTGTTAGTAAATATTATTAGCATTTATGGGTTGTAAAATTGCTCCTCTTATTAGAAATACTGTGATACACCTAGTATTGCATAAGAAGATTTGAAGATTATCAAGTACAGGATGATATATTCAGTAATTAAGAACGAATTTCAAATTATACTAATTTTGTTGTACTTCAATACTACTTACCGAAGTTACAAGTTCTCGATTAACAATCGTATATCCTTGTAGCTGCACTTTCGGAGGATTCATCTGTATTGCAATCAAAAACAGTTCAATCTGAAATTAAAATTTTATCAATTATCACTTCTGTGCGGACTAGTCATTACGCTATAAAGCTTGTTGTCTACAAATAAACATCATAACGATACATCAAAACTGATATCAGTTTACATTAAAACTGATAGCGATATGTAGATTGTCAGGCAATCGACAATATAGTTCTATATGTGGCTATTGTAAAATTGATTTACAAATAAAATTACAATAATCGATATTAGATTCAACGAAAATATTCAAGTGATTTGCCTGATCTATCCCGAACTTATAGAAATGGTTTTAGATGACAATCGCTACGTGATAACCGACATTTCAAAATTTCAAATGAAACAAAAATCGCATTGCGTTGTGTTGCGGTCAGGGTGCCTATTCTTGAAAGTGGGAGAAGTGACTTGATCGTGCGAGAGAAACGGTGATCACATCCTACGGTCAGTTCTCCCATTGGTGCTAACCCGTATTCTTGAAACTAGGCGATAACGCAGTCCGATACTATTCCTACACGCTCCGTATTATCGGTGTTGCCATATATATTTTGTGTCAGTTCTAAAAACGTTTGCTTAATTTAAAATATCCCGCCCCAAATTATAATTATATTATATTATTATTGGTAGTTCTATTTTATAATTTCTAGTTATTTGTCGTAGGTACAATCTAAATACATTTAATAAACGTATTTAATTCATTCATTATTTGCCCATTTAAAATGTTTCTGTTATTTCATTGTAACACACAATATTTCTCTGATTACCTACATTTTCTTCAAACACTAATTACAGAGTTTCAATATCATTTATGTTTAATTTCCTATTTCTAAATATTCTCTCTTTACTTTATATCTTTCTTCATTTATGTTATAGGTATTATTTACAAATTTAATTTCAAATAATTTTATTTCAATTTGTGT
Source organism: Popillia japonica (assembly GCA_004785975.1). NCBI lineage: Eukaryota > Metazoa > Arthropoda > Insecta > Coleoptera > Scarabaeidae > Popillia > Popillia japonica. Next base: position 15,817 of record SMLS01052808.1, read on the forward strand.
TCTTGGTATTGACCCACGTCCAATAACCTTAATTAGGTTGTACATTCAGGTTGTTCATTTTCCGATGACCGATAATATAAAGAAATAAAATGTGAAAGCCCATGAATTTCAAGAATACGGCTTTTTAAAAATTGAGAGAACCACGCCCACTGTTCTCACAAACATCGTGCGAAGTGAGTGTTCTCTCGACTCAAGAATAGGGCCCCAAACCAACTGCAGCAATAGGCGAAATATTCAAATGACGAAAACGAGATGGATAAGAACGATAACAATACACGGTAGAAAAGGGTCAAAGACTAATATTTGATAATATAAACTCAAGTGTGAGCTACAGCAAAGGTGGCAAAGTAAATAAAACTCGCAAAACTGTTAACCAGAGACACTTCTTCATTTTTTT
>SMLS01052819.1:0-10059 GCA_004785975.1 Popillia japonica
AGCCAGCGTTAATTGTAGCGGAAAGTATTTTCGCTGATGTCGGTGGAAATGAACGCAAACGATTTTTCGGCAGGTTGCAAATTCAGTTATTAAAAAAGAAAGGCGCTGATAAACGATCGTACGTCAAACCTGCGTACTTCGATCACGGAATTTTTAAAAAATATTGCTTCGAAAGGGTAATTACCGCTTACTCATTAGTATGGAAATTACATTAAAATCCGTGAAGTTAGCAACAAATGTTGCGTGATAATTAAGATACATTTTTTTAATTTATGACAGCGTTCAGTCGAAAAATTATTTTTAGCAACTTTTGCTGCTTCATTTTGTTATTTAACGCATTGCAGAAGTATGTATGTTCAGTATTTGACGGTTTCTTTCAGATCTTCTCAGTTATTTTTAAATTAACTAATAAACTAACTTGTATCGTAAACGCAAGAAATATGTTGCAGAATGAACACTCCTTATTTCAACTAGGAATTTTTCAAGTTGAAGTGAATTTTTGTGTATGTAACGTGAATGTACATACTTCTAAGAAAATAATTCCATATCAAATGCTATATTAGGAAAGGTTTAAACACATCTACACACGAAAATTTCCTCATTTGTTTCACAAACCTTTCACTGCTATCCTTTCCCTCTCAATTCGCAAGTTCAATAGAGGATGGCGGAGAGCAAATTCAGGGATTGGGATTACTAAATTGGTCCTACTTTCTACCTACTTCCTAACCTGCGTCCTCTCTTAAAAGTCTCTGTGGTGGCTTACGCGTTTCGAGTTTAAGTATAAAATATGACAAATTGGCCGCTGCCAGAAACGATACACGTTCTAAATTTATCCGACGCAGGCTTTCTAGGGGTTACAACAATGATAAATTTGCTGGGCAACCTTGTCGTGTAGCTATGATGAAATATTGGGAAGTGAATGGTAGTATAGCAAAGTAAAGCCATAGATCAACAAAAAATTACTGAGAAGTCCCAACAAAATAACAGAAAGTGTAAGCAAGCACCTGAAAGTATAGAGCATAGTTATTTTACATTTATATTTTGCGCGGAAATGATGTCATTGACACTGACTTGTAATTGGCGTACCTATTGTAACGTCACTTGCAACTGGGGCAAATAAAAAATTAAGGCTTTCCTTCAAAGCGAATTGTTTGCAATTAGTTACTAAACCTCTGTATGTATTTGCATAGCAGAAAAGCTGTCCGCTGAACTTATTGGTGCTGGTTGTGGAGTTAAAGATAAAGGGACGTATTTCTATACCATCAGATGCAGCCAATTAATATTGGTAGTTAAAGTAGCGGTACTGATACTATTTCTTCCCGGATCAAGTAATGTTTCTTTATCCGTTATCGCACTATTGTTCGTTGTTACCTGAGGGGAAAATTTAAATTAATCTGACAAGTCTAGATCATAAGAAGAGGTTTTCGGCTTCCGCAAATTTTAATCGATAATTATATTACTACAATTCTTATTCAGCTATACTCATTGAAACTGTGAGCCATCTTTTTGATTCTTTAGCGTTGATAGCAAGTAACAAATGGTGGGTAGTAATCCCAACCAGAATGTCCTTGTGCTGCACCGCAGTAATAAGAAGGATACAGCTTTCAAATTTTACAGTTTGCCCCAAGAAGTTCAAACACTTGCAATATGTATAAAACATCAAGAAAAAAGTACTTTAACAGTCACTTTGTAGAGGACGTAGTATATAAATGATACAGGCATTCTGTTATTCAGCCTATTCAGTTAAAATCACTTTTCTTGTTTGCCATATTTATTTTGTAATATTCTGCGAAATTCCAATCAACCCGTATTATTTTAGGAAAAGTATAAGCAGAAATTAATAAACTCGCAAAGAAATATACAATTTACAATAAAGAATTAAACAGAAAATATTGCTCAAGTTGGCGTTTAATTTCTCACAAAGAAATATACGTTCAACAATGGTTCAACTAAGGTACAATTTTTTTCAAAAAGTTCTTCGTTATAGAATCAAAAAATATCTTATGCTAGGTTATCGCAAATGACGTTAGACAAGTACATTCTGTATATTGACACTCTCAATATTGATCATAAGTGGAACAACCTCATAGATCATATCTCAATGAAGCCGCAGTTTTTTACCTTTTTCTACAATACATGTGCCACAATTTCTATCCGCTCAATCAACCAAAAATATGTATATCTAATAGTATATTCACGCTCAGAAAAGACAACCTATAAAAATTAACAAAAACACAATTGCGAACTCTACATATAAAAATATGCAAATAACTAGAATCGTGCCATTACAATACAGTTTGGCTTTATGCAATATACAGGGTCCTGCAGCTGAACTCCAGTCTTTGATTGCTCATTTGCTATTCAAATGAAACGTTTTTCTGAAACACACGGTGAAACTAGATATTAAGGGGTATATTTTAAAATTATTTTGGATTATACAGGGTGTTCAAAAAACAATCAGCATAATCACATATATATTTTTAAATAGAAGACTGTGTATATTTTTGCATTTTTGTATGTCACTGACTATTGTCTATACGTACCTATTTTATTTTTTTATTTGATGCACTTGTTTAGTGGAAATTAATATTTTTGTTAAAAAATCGATATTTACATAGCGCCATAAAAAAAAAAGTACTGCCACAAATGTGATATTTACGATGAAATAATTGCGAATTCTTTTAGCAAGACACAGAAGATACTTTGGGCAAAATTTCAAGCTGTTGCGACATACAGAAGAACTTGTAGATATCTTTGAATTACGTGAAAGCGAAAAAAATGCTTCTTGCAAGCAGAATTTATCCTCAAAAATATCCTCACAAAAGACATCCAGATAAAAGATGTTGTTGGATAGGTTCATAGGAACGGGAAGTGTGAAGTATAAAACAGCAAATAGATCAAAACTTGTAAGAACTGAGAGCAATGAATTATTGTTATTTTTTCATGGCAACAGAAGATCCCACTTTCAGTCAAAAGGAAAGTAGTGAAGAAACAGAAAGCCATGGGACTTCCGTTCAAGGAATTTTGAAAAAGAATCACTTTCATGGCTAGTAGGAAGTTCCTTCAGCCATCGCTTGCGTCTTTGTTTGGATGAATGGAATGTATTTTAAAAGTCTATTGTAGTGTGTATTTCCTTAGTTTAATTTATGTTTTTCTTTACTTTCATTTTGTTATTACATAGTTACATATCTCGAATTGTACGATTTTAGCAAAACCGACTAGAGATAGTCATGCAGACATATGTATTAACAAAATTTGTCCATAATTAAGATCTGCATCCGTTTATCTAAAAATCTTTTGTATGGATGTCTTTCGTCAGGATAGTTTTGAGCATAAATTGACCATAATACGAAGGTCATGAATACAAGTTCTTTGTTAAAATAATTCATTCCGTGAAATAGACTTACAATATAAATTCAACGCTTGTTACCCTATTATATTCTATTCATTTACATATCACTATAGCAACCCAAATACTTTTTATTAGTATTAACATACGTGGCAGTATTTATACGAGTGTTTTCACATTTTATGCAATCATAGCACATTTAACACACATACATATGTATCTGCACAATGCATTTCGTACACATTTTTAAAATTTGCTTTTTTATCGAAAACTACTATGGATAGTCATAGGAATATATTAACAAAAATATACAGTGTCCAATTTAAAAAAAATCTAAAAAAGTTAGTCAAAGTTTCCGAAATTGGATCATGAATTCTGAACACCCTGTATGTCGCAACAGCTTGAAGTTTTGCCCAAAGTATCTTCTGTGCCTTGCTAAAAGAATTCCCAACCATTTTATCGTGAACAGTACATTTGTGGCAGTACTGATTTTTTTAATGACGCTGTGTAAATATTGATTTTTTAACAAAAATAATAATTTCCATTAAACAAGCACATCAAATAAAAAAATAAAATAGGTACGTATAGACAACAGTCAGTGACATCCAAAAATGCAAAAATATTCACAATGTTCTATTTAAAAAAATATGTGTGATTATGCCCATTATTTTTCGAACACCCTGTATAATCCAAAATAATTTTCAGAGATACTCCTTAATGTCTAGTTTCACAGTGTGTTTCAGAAAAACGTTTCACTTGAATAGCAAATGAGCAATCAAAGACCGGAGTTCAGTTGCAGGACACTGTATAAACTAACAGATGTTTTAGCAGCTAACTAATACGACGGATAAGCTACAATTATTGAGAATTAAAAAATCTAGTTAGTCGTGCAAAACAAATTGTTATTTGTTAAATAGTGTATTACTTTATCCGTCAATTATAGTTTAGTTTGTGCAATGCGCTTGAATAGTGTATGAGAAATAGTCCATAGAATAAGCTTCTGTTATCAATAAAATGGAATTACATATCACGAGAGAACTTTCGGATAATGATTTAATATGATTTCACGAAAGGTTTGATCGCGTATGCGTGTGAGGAGGAATCGGGATTTGGAGATGTCGTACCATCATTGGTTACTGTTTATAGATGGTATAAAGAATTTGAACGAGGTTGCAAGTCGGTGGTAGACAAAAAATGAGCTCGTCCTTCTTTAACTGCTAACCCCAAAAACATTGCCGCAGTAAAGAAGATGATTCAAGATGACAATCGCATTACCTATGCAATCTGAAGATTGGATCCGCGCAAGTGAGATCAGTATCGATCATTTACGTTTGAAAAAGGTTTTAACTCGGTTTGTATCCCATAATTTGACAGATTTATAAAAGGCAGAACGTGTTGCCAGTAAACTTTAGATATATTGGATGTAGAGGCCATCAAATTATTTCTAAATTTGTAACTGGCGATGAAACGGACATTCCGTTTTTTGATGTTTCTTCTCGCCAAGAAAGCTGAGTCTGGATACATGAAGATGAAAAAACCTGTAGGTACGATTGTGAAAACAACAATAAGCAATGAAAAAATTTATGTACGCAGTATTTTTTAAAAGTACGGATTTGGTGGCTGTAATTAAATTAGAAGATCAGAAGACAGTTACCGCTAAATGGTATGTTTAAAATTGCTTGCCTACTGTATCCAGTAAAGTGCCAAGAAAGGGAATCATGATAACGCGACGTCCCATACAGCAGTGACAAATGTTCAGTATTTAGCGGAAAACTAAATCAAAATTATAAAACATCCACTTTACGCACCGGATATGGCAATGTGTGGCTTCTGGCTTTTTTTTTTGGCTCAAAATCATCTGGAGAAGAGATTGACATCGCCGTTAAGTGTTTTTTTATAGTATTCCTACAGACAGCTGGTTGAACGCTTTTCAACTATGGAAGGAGAGAATAGGTAAGTGCATTATTGCAAATGGCAATTACTTTGACCATATTTAAAATAAAAATTCTAAAACCTTGTTTTATTAGGGATATCTTTTCGGCTACCAATAATTTAAATAAATATATAAAAATACAAAGTTGTGGAATTTGACAGATTTTTTAATTCCACAATTGACTTGAAAGTACTATTATAACTTTAGAAATCAATCCTTTTCCAGGTAAGGTATTTTTATAGAATCTCCTGAAGATGACCTTTGGCCGAAACATGTCGAGAAACTATATTTCATATATATCCATGTGAGACAAACTTTGTATTTTTATATATTTATCTTGGTTACTCACATATGCTCAATTATGAATCAACAAATTAAATGTAAATTAATTAGTCTTGGTCTATAATTGAAAAAAAGCGATTAAATAAAACATCTAGGAAATAGCAAAAAGCGGCTCTACAACATTAGCATACCCATCACTGAGAGGAATCGTAAGTGGTAAAGATTAGTAATAATTAGTACTTAATCGTCGTAGTACTAGGTGGGAAGTATATCTTGTGAAAGACGAACTTGTGAGAAACTTTAGAGCAATATATTGCCGACTTCAAAGTTTAAAACAATTCCACTGCTAGCATAGTTACGATCATTTAGAGTAACTACTTTATCTTCCGTACCTATAATTATTCCATAATTGATGAAGTTTCAACTATTTCAGTGAAATATGCACAAAAACTCCTCGGTCACGTAAAATCGAACTTCCTTCTAATAGGGGCATTCATTTTCGGGAAAGTAGCTAAATAATTTCTCAATTAGTAGAACAAACGCCACTTACTGAACTATTTATAGGCTCTTCCGCTTGTACTATACACCATTGAAACTGAAGCGTTTTGCCTAAACTGACCACTTTCATTATCAATAAATGCCAAAGTATGAATAATTAAGTAACTGCTTCGTGCCGGATCATTAAATAACCCTTCGTTTTCCGGGGTATAAATCTCAATACAAGATGAAGGAGTTGAGTTGATGGGAGAGGGGCGGGGATAGGATAAAGGGTGAGGAAGGCCGAGATGCGGTCGCAGAACTTGGAAAATTGAGGATCTGGTAGAGCCCGCGGGAATTTAATCCTCCCTCTTTATCGTTATGATCATCGTCCGAGCGTTAAATCTTAACTGACCCTATTCCTTCTCTCTGGCTTCTTTTGAAATGTAAGTGTATTTTTATTGTGCGCATAGACGTTTTCCGAAAGGACCATTTGATCCATCTCCCGCTATGTCGAGCGAAATTCCAAGGTTATTACCCAAATGCAATATTAACCCCGAGATTCTTTATTCCTTTGTTGGCAAATATACGTGTGTGTATGTAAATGCAAATATACACTGTTCTAAAAGAACTTTTATCCTATGATCATACCACATAGGTGTATCAGCTCTTGCAAACGATACTAGTCGTTATTGGAATACGATTTTATTTGCACAAAAGTACATACATATGTATGTACATACATACATATATTATATATACAAGTTATATTGCTATTATACAGTACATATTACAAATCCTTCTCTTTTCCCAATAGGTATACTTTATTTGTGAATAAATACAACGATAGATAACTATTATTGAATTTATCCTACAAGATGAATTAATTTACAATATTGTTTTGGCTAATAGTATGCAATTCTTGACAGAAATTTTGTTACATTTAGTATAGACTTTCCCAAACTATAGGTTTCTGTTGAATATCCTTAAGATATACTTCTCACATAGCTCCAAAATACATAAGCTGCTGCTGGGACCCCGTTTAATTAAAGTAAGTGGTGATATGTATGAAATCAAAAATCTACGTATTTAGTGTTAGGTAAGGTGTAAATTTAATTGCAGAGAGCAACAAAACCATTAACTGTATAGAAAGATGTTTCCTTTAACATTTTCTAGTTTTGAAAGGGATTTTTTCTTATTAAATCTTTTTATATCATGTGTTGAGTATTGAGTGTTCGAATCAAATCACAAAGATACTAGAGGTCTTTTTGTAACAGATGGTCCAGCAAGAGGTGTTATGTCTAAATAACGCTTTTTGTTTGTTTTGGCATCGCTAAGATTTGACAATCAAACAACTAGGAAGGACAGAATTAACAATGCAATTTCAAAAATTTATGAAATTTTCAATAGAAATTGCACGAACAATTTCAGTTGCAGCGAATATGCAGTAGCAGATGAATGCTGGTTGGATTTCGAAGACGCTGCTTGGCCAAAGGAAGAACCGTACATCTTTTTTGAAATACAGTAAAACCTGTGTTAAAGGCCACCTGTATAAAACGGCCACCTGTGATAACTGCCAGATTTAACATTGCAAAAATGTACAATACGAGTATTTCGATATATACAAACCTTGCAATAACGGTTGCCTTTACAAAGCGTCCATGGCCAGACGATCCTAATATTTTATGGCATAAAAGCAATAAAATTTACCTCTCACTAACGGTCGTCGTCCGTATCGAAAATTTTAAAACTCACGTATTTGTTGTTCAGTCTAAAGAAGGTGACAGACAGAATTTACTTGTAAGGGTTTATTGTTAGTTATAAGGTTTGTTCCAACCACCTCTTATTACATTACAACATTATCGTAAGAGTACTTGCGCAGTGTGAAAATGTCGTTCCATTAGTGTGAAAATGGAACGCCATTGTCACACTGCGCAAGTATTGCACGATAATGACAAAATGGCTGTATCAGTTTAACATGAAAATGAAAAAACGAAATCGAAAGGTGCTTCTATTTCTGGATAATGCAACTTCACATCCTAAAGTTTCGCTAGAAAACGTCAAACAGTACGTCGTATTGTCAGCCGTTAGATCAAGGCATAATTCACAATGTTAAGATGATATAGCGCAGTGTTTTGATCAAAAGACTATTAACGTTCGTTGAGAGTGATTGTGACTTTGAAGATTCGGAAAAGAGCATAAACCTAACAAGTCCGCTAATATGGATTGCAGCCGCATGGAAACAGGTTTCTCGATCCACCATTACAAACTGTTTTTCCAAAGCTGGATTCGCAGAAGTAGTTCAATCTAATGAAGATATTTGCGAGGAGGACGAAATACCCATGGCTAAGCTATTTCTAAAAGTCGGCAGTGCAATGGCAAGTTTACACGATTTTGATTCCATTAACAATGATGAACCTACAGAGAATCGTGATTTTAGTATAGCAGAACTTGTTGAAGAACTACGCAATAATGATGATGATTCCGGTAACAACGAGATAGAAGAGTTTGAAGATCCAAAATCAACTTTGTCAAATATGGGCGAAGTGTGCAAAAAATTAACAGAAATACAGATTTACTTCCAGTGCAACAATAATGGTGACATGGTTATAGACATTTCAAAAATTTTATACACACGTGAAGGTAAAATATATAAATGTAAGTTAAAAAAAATTAAACAAACAAAAATTGAAGCATTTTTTTGTCAAAAAATAAAAGCAATCTATGTCAACGTATACTTATACATATTATATTACCAATGAACGCAAAACAAAATGTATACACATTAAGTTTAGTTATGAATGTGTCTCTGTATTCTCTAGTAAATGTTTAAATAAAATCATTTAAAATAATATCCAAATGAATTTTATTTCTAAAAGAAAAATAATAGCTATCATGTGAAAATATTTGCTTAGAATTTGGCGTGAGTAATATCCATCACCTGTCTTTTGCGGTCACCTTTGAATAACGGCCAACAATTTTGATTTTTTTAGTGGCCGCTATTCACAGGTTTTACTGTATTATAATGATACTGTATGTTGTGTCACAGAGACAAACTCAAATATAGAGAAATTCAAAGACGCATATCGGCTTATATGTAATACCTATAGTAAAGAATATGTAGTTTTTTTAATTAAAAATAAACAAGAAGCATGATACTTAGCTATACTAATTGTTAGAATTAATATAGGTAGATACGAAATACTAATGAAAAAATAGAATGGTTTGTTTTATGTTGTTACAGGTTTTGTTTCGTCTTCTGGCCAACCTGTAAACCCGCAGAAAAAATATTCATGCTTCCGCCAATACCTTTGAGTTCATATATTGTCGCTATATATCCAAAAAAGCATGTTTTACTCAGATTATGTTTTGCCAGTTATTTTTTGTAACCATGAGTGATGCAACGCGCCTTCTCGTGTACATATCTGATTTAATTATAGATGCGCTTATACATAATTATAACGAACATATTTCGTAAACAATGTGAACCGCCACATTGCTACCCACATTCATCCTTTTGAAACTTGGATTTCGTCTAATTAAAATCTATAAATCTGTGAATATCTGTAAAACCACAGCAAACGTGCTAAATACCCTGCAAAGCGTAATTTGTTCTGTCAATCATGTTCATTTTTAATGATTGGCGGGCGATATACCAGACACACACATCTACAACATATAAGTAGGGGGTTATCATAAAGTAATGGAAATATTTTAAATTGTTATAACTTTTTAACAAATACAGTTAATAAGATATTTTCTTATTAACTGCATTTGTCTAAAATCTAATTGCTTCAGGAATGGAATTTCATATGCCCAAAACCAGTTACGACATTAATTTGCTCAATAAGACCTTCATTTTGTTATTGTGAAGTGACCAACCTTTCCTCCACATGATACACAGCATTCCGGTATTTCTGGTTAAATTGCACCGATTTGATCCAGATTATTGTCTTTTAATTCTTGTAGCGTTCTTGGTGGTCTTCTAAACACTAAACTTTTGAAATAACTCCACAGC
>SMLS01052825.1:0-44852 GCA_004785975.1 Popillia japonica
AAACACAATATACCGGAATCAAATACAGAATTTACAACAGTTACGGATCGCTATTGAGGAGTCAATAGCAAATATAGGACCTGAAATGTTAAGTAATGTATTTAACAATTTATCACGACGAGTACACTGTTGTTTAGCAGTGGAAGGTCGACACTTTGAGCATATACTTTGAACAATTTTTGTTTAGTCGTTTAAAATATGCGTTCAAAAAACTTGTTTCATCCATCGTTTTCTATAAATCTTCCTTCTGGTATCAGTAAACAAACATGCAAAACGCATCTATATGATACAAATGACATAACCTAAAAAGTTGTACCTATATACAATGAATAACCAGGCAAGCCAATTTTTCAGTGTTGCCAAAGTAAATATTTGTTACAAACATTTATAGTCACTTGGTATTATATAATTTAACTATCTCGTTAGGTGTTGTTTAGTCGTCTTTTTACGATAAATTTTAGCAACTCGTTCGAAATGGATGTTACGTTTTCGATCAAGGTTAATTCTTATTTTTGAGAAATATAATGGCTGATGTATATTTTTAGGTTTTAACTGCTTTATCATTTTTTTTGGCATGGTTTTTAGCCGCATAGTATTGGACATACATAGGTACTTATATTCTTTTCTAATTAGCTTTAGGCTAATAGAGCAGAGCAAATGTTTTATACAAATAAGTATCGTTAGCGCATATATCTAGAAATGCTAATGTATTGTAGGACGATCCTTTTTGTATTAGATAATCCTGATGTAATAACTTTATTTTTGATGCTCAGTTGTGTAGTCTTAAGTATTTTAGGTCTTTGTTTGATGTAGATTGTATAACAATTTGTACATTATTATTGTTGGTACTGAAATCCTCTTTAATTTAGCACTGTACTTTTAATTTGTACTTGTCCTATTACACTGGAAAACAGGTTTTTTTCTTACACTCTGATAGGTGAACGTTACGAACTTTTTCATTGTAATTCTGAAAATATTTTCAAAAATTGGCTATCACGTCAGGTTTCTGAGATATGTTTTTTTAAACATATATGTATTAAATGTACTATATGTCTAAAGGTATTTTTTTATATTTTTTTATTAGTAAGTTAAAAGAAACTATCAAGTTATTATCATGCTAACGGGCGTGTCTGAACAGGATTTAACATGTTTGGCCTTCATTTGTACGTCATAGTCGTTAAACCATTCCCTTTTCTCTAGAACCAATCAAATCAAGGAATTAATAGATCTGTGCATATGTGAGTTTATATAAGACCCTACAGACACGTTATTCGACTCATATTGACTCAAAGTATGGTAGTAACATTAGTTAAACGTTTTTTGAATTCGCAATGTCCCGTATGTGTGTAAACAATCCTAACAGTTTTTGTTATGTATGTGGAGAATTCACCGTTCAACAGCATAGACGAAATATTACACCTTTAATAGAAAAATCGTATAACCTTTATGTTAAATTAAAAATTACAAATCAAGACAAGTTGTGGACCCATCACAATGTCTGTGCACAATGTGCTGTTACTTTGAGGAGCTGGGCAAATGGTAAGAGCATAGCTATGCAATTTGGTAGGCCTATGATTTGGCGAGAACAAAAGGATCATTCGACAGACTGCTACTTTTGCTGTACAAAGATCTTCGGGTTTTCCAGTAAAAGTAAGGATAAAATTACCTATCCTAATTTACCTTCTGCCACTCGTCCAGTTCCTCATTCGGAAGCTTTGCCAGTACCAAGTCCTACGGATGTTTCGGACCAAGAACATGTTGAAACCGAGGTAGAAGAATATCTACATTTCAGAGTTGTCGGACACAGATGAAGAATATTCGCCATCTGAAGAGGACACGCCTCATTTAATAAATCAATTGGAATTAAATGACCTAGTTCTAGATCTCAATTTATCAAAAACTCCGGCAGAAATATTAGGATCAAGATTGCAAGGATGAAAGTTGTTAGTTCCGAGTACGCGTATTTCTGTATATCGAGATCGTCAGAAAGAATTGCCGCAGTATTTTTCAACTGAAGAAGGTCTTTCATTTTGCAATAATGTTGACGATTTAGTGCGAAAATTAGGTTACAAACATCAACCGGAAGAATGGCATCTTTTTATAGATGCTTCTAAAGTGAGTTTGAAAGCTGTCGTTCTGCATATAGCAAACATCTACCCCTCCATTCCTGTTGGTCATGCCGTGCACATGAAGGAAACATATGGTAATATGATACGTCTCCTCGATAAAATCAATTACAAAACCTATAAATGGTACGCATCAGTGCTGATCTTAAAGTAGTTGCAATTCTACTTGGTCTACAACTTGGATTCTCAAAGTATTGCTGTTTCCTTTGTGAATGGGATAGTCGAGCGAGAAATCTGCAATATACTGTTAAGCAATGGCCAACCAGAATACAATGTACTCCTGGAGAAAAGAGCGTAGTTCATAATTCGTTGGTGAAATCTCATAAAATACTTTTACCGCCACTACACATAAAATTACGTCTGATGAAGAATTTCATCAAAGCATTGGACAAAGAGGGACTAGGATTTCGATACCTTAAACAAAAATTTTCTAACATATCTGCGGCAAAACTTAAAGAGGGGATTTTTATACGACCCCAAATTAAACTGTTACAATAGGATCGAGAATTTGACGTCCTCTTGAGCGATTTAGAACGGACTGCTTGGGATGTATTTAAAAATGTGACAAAAAAATCTTAGAAAATAGAAATCTGAAGATTATGATGAAATTGTTAGTGAACTTAGAAGTTACTATGTATTAGGCTGTAATATATGTCTTAAAATACATTTCTTGTATTCGCACCTGAACTTCTTTCCCCCAAATCTTGGCGATGTTAGTGACGAGTATGGGGAAAGATTTTATCAGGATATTTCCACTATTGAAAAACACTATCAGGGCAAGTGGAATAGCGAGATACTTGCTGACTACTGTTGGACTTTAATTTCGGAATGTTCTTCATCCCAATATAAAAGAAAAGTGAAAAGAAAGACTTTCTAAATACGTCTCAGAATAGCATATCCTTAGTAAGTGTTAGTATTGTATGATCAATATGATTGTCATTTGTTTATAATACCAGACGTGATAGAAGAAATTTGTTTCTATAATAATTATTAGGAATATAAAACAAAATTAGTTTGTACCTATATAATTCACAAAGAAAAATAAGAAAAAATGAAAATTTGTCATGTGAAGCAACTTAAACAAAACTTTTTCTCCCATAAATTTATAAATTCTAGTCTAACCACGTATAGAAATTACTTTCGATACCTTCATTTTATAGTACCACCGCTTCCCGCATTTATTCAAAGGCATTTCTACGCTTTGTTAAAGTAGTAAATAATGTGGCAAATATGCACATTCTCAAATCCTTACGAACAGCAACGCAGATTATGTTCTTTTCGCCAACATTTCCCTTATCGAAAATATACGCAAACAAAGCGACTCCATTTCCTTTTTTGTTTTCAAAACATCCTCTACATTTGCATAAAAATTGTTTGGAGCGTTGACATCGTCCCGCACATATCCGCATACATACCTAAGCAGAATTGTCGTCTTCCTCCGCAGCAAAGCTTAAATCCAAATCTGTATACAACGCAAACACCCTAAAGCTATTCCTATACATCACGTTACTCGGCGCTAACTAACGAAGCGCTCTCTTACCCATCACCGGCGAAAAAAAAAGAAAATAAATAAACAGACGCATAGTAGAACGAACGAAATTTCTCTTCATTCAAGGCATCCATCTTCTGCTCTACACTCCGATACCTTACTCTCTTCTCTCATCCGAGCTTATCTGCAAATAAACTCGGAACTAAATTAATGCTTTTGTTGTTCCCGTCTCAGGTGTATGGGTGTAATTTAAACAGTTCCGGGAAGCTGGGGAGGCTGAGCGGCACACAGCCGTACGTTTGGACGCATCGGGTGTGAAAAACGGGTCATGAATAAATGGATGAGAGACTACACGACGTTATATATAGAGGGCGCAATTGGACGGTAATTTTTACTATTCGGGTTAAACGAATAATATGAAATTCAATGAGATTTTGTTTACGATACGCCGCGAGGGAGTTGTATTAATTTGAACGTTACATTTCATTTGTTTGGCTAATTTCGTCGGAACAGATGGTCAGGTTATTTTAATCATTGTAAAGTTGGTAGGTGGTAGATGAAGTAGTGAAATTGTACTCCTGGCAGCAATGACACATAATTTAATATACGGCAAGGAGCATATCATATAAGAGTGACGCATTTCACGCTAAAAATTAGATCCGTACGCGAACGCCGCCCTGGTAGTCATATGGTAAACTGAATTTGTAAACAACGGCGATGGCGGCACTTTTAAATTAGTACAATGCTTTTTTTTGGTTCTAAATATATTCTAAATACATGTTTCGATCTTGTTTGATCTCATCAGTGCAATATATCTATAAATATAGAAATTACAGACACGTATTTACGTGTATAAATAAAAATGAATCCTGGTAAAGCATAAAGTTAAACTCCAAGAAAAATAAATATTTAACATTCAATAAATAACATATATATAAAAAATATAAAATTCTCTTGCATATAATAATAAATACATTAATAACTAAAACAATATAATCTTGAAAAAATAAAATAATTATGCACTCGTAACAATAAATAAACTGAAATTCTAATTAACAACTAAATAAAATAAGGACAATTCTTCATATGCACAAAAGACTAAAAAACCCTAAACTTCTTACCCTCTACAAATGCATCAGCTGTCTAATTTTTCTTGTGTTTCGAACAGATCTCTCATTACAAGACCGACAAATATCATCATAAAATTTCCTAACAATTAAACTCATAGATATATTTAACAGCTGTTCTTGAACCAAAGTTTGATGATCGGAATGAACACAAGTATACCATGAAAAGCTAACCTTCCGCAAAGTTACCAACATTTTCTTCTCAATAGAATTTACATGGCCAAATGACTTTAGCAAGACAACCATCCTATAGTAAATATTATTAACAAATACCAAACTAAAAGTGGGATAAAGAAGATTATTTGAATCACTAAATTCCTTAGACATTGTAGTTGTATGATGAGGTTGTACGTTAGCAGAAAATAAAGAACATTTACAAACCTCACAATCGGTTAAATTAAGTTTTGTTAGGATGAATCCACAGACATAGGTGACACTTGATAATTAAAATCAATTTCATCATTAATCGGAACATTTAGAGAAGAAGCTTCTAGTTCGTTCTTATCCAATGCACAAGTCGTAGCACTTTTAGGTTCAATAGAAGTCATAAAAGATTGCAGATTACTTAAGATATGCCCAGTATCCTCCTCACAATTAAACCCGATAGAATGAGAAGACACTAAATTATTTAGAATACAAGTTTTAAAATTGGCAATGAACTGATGACAACTCGGATTTGTATTAAGACCACCACACTGACGTATGACACCAAATAAATTCTCCAAAGGATTAGACCGTCTACTACAACAGTTAATAAAATAAAACAATTGATAATAACAAAACTTACCCCGAACTTGTGCTTCTTTTGTTCATAACCTCACCTTACTCTACTGCAATTTGTAATCACTACGTCGTCATGATTTGCATTTTTATTGATTTTTATTGTGTCTTCAATATTGTACACCGTTTCCATGTCACTTCCTTTTATAGTTAATCATAATTATTGATAGATTTCTTAATGATAAGACCAACAAAAAGATTTTTTTGTGAAAATATTGCTATAAACTGGCTCATATTTCATATTAAAACCTCTTTTGATGTTTGATTATAATTGGTTTTAATATAAAGCCCACAAAGACTTGACAACCATACTATATTTAGTTTACCATATGCCTCGAAGAGGCGCGCACATCTTGCCCGAAATTTCAAATTTAAACGAAACGCCCGTGATATAGGGTTAATGCTATTCGGGTATATCTCACACACATACAGTACACAGCTACGCAGTAATACAACTTGTAATCCTCGTCCAATCCATGTCTAATCCGATGTTTAATCTCCAGCTTTCACCTAGTTGAAGTATAATTATTAAATTAGAATTTTTCTTTTTTTAATTGAAAAAGTTATCTACGAAATCTACTTATTCAAATTGCGATAATCTCGTTCCGAGGAACGACCTGAAACATTACATCGAAATCAACTTGGCGGAAAATCCCCGCTTATTAAAGCCAATTTGTAAAACAGAAAAGGGAATAGTTAATCTTCCCTTCGTAGAAAACTTTAGAAATGAGCGGACTTTTTCCCTTTTTTCGTCTTACGAAAAATAACATTCAACGCAATACGTACGCGACACGAAACGATAGAACCTTCCACAATCAGACAGAATAATGGCCAATTTTATTTTCCATTCGAGAAGCGATTCAAAAACTTAGAAACGAAGAACGCTGATATTCTAGTAGGGAAGCGCGGCAAGCTCGTTGGTCGTCGTTTTGCAAAAGAGAATTTCATTCCAAAGCGAAAGCGCACACATCCATTGCACTAATAACGTTCATTTCCAATCGCAAAGCTGATATTTCTTCCGCTAGGCGAATTTTTTGGGATGGAAACTTTTACGAAAATAATTTTCTCTTACGCTTTTCGGTTTTTCTCTCCCGTCTTTCTCTGATAATCGTACCGTATCGGACATTTTTCTGCCAAATCGGCGCAGTTCGTTGCAGAGGGAACCACCTAATATCCGCACCGGTATATAAATTGCCGCGATGTGCGGTTATACGTCACTTGCAGCAAAAGTTTTTAATATCTGCGTTAGCATCATTCCTAACGCAGAGTTACAAGCGGCGCGAAACCCTCGCGAAGAAAAATTTAATATATCATCGGTGGGAACTACAAACTACGAACATGCAGGCTCAAATGGAAATGATATTGAAATATTATCGGCATATTTCTGCATATATTTCATTGGAATTTTGGAATTACGTGCACTTGTACGGTCCTGAAAGTAATTTAAAGCACTTGAGATAAGTTCATTTAGTGAACGCGAAATGAATTTTGGCCAAACCAGTTTTAGCACACAATTTCATTCTGGATGTTCCTAGCTAAGTTAGTTAGTTAGTTAGAAAACCACTAACAATGTTGATGCAGTGGCTGCAGTATGTTTCATGAACAAATTATGATATCAGGTGACACGAACCGAAATACGAGGATAATTTTTAAAGTGAGAACCGCTTTTAAATAGAGTAACAGCAACTCTATTTATGAACATAAATTGTATCAAAAACTGAAGTATTTATTTTATTTATTTATTTATTTGACATTGGAGACTCAAACAGAGAAAGAAATACTCCAATTAAGAGTCTACTAATTACAGGTTACATTATTACAGTTAAATAGAAAAAAAACAAATAGTAAGTACAGACTGTATGTATATGCTCAAAAACTGATTAAGTTGAAAAATAAATTTAACGTAGTAAAATCAGTGTTAGTAAATTCAATAAATTTAATAAGTTTAATGTTCGGAATGGCACCGACACACGATGCGAAGCATATGATATTTATAGTACCCATATCTGTGGGTGAAGCAATCAATGTTGAAACGGTCAATGGCGGAACATATTCTTAAGATGGGGGAATTTGAACCATAGTTCGTGTTTCTAAATGGAACATGAAGAAAAGGAGAGAAACGTACAGTTCGTTGAGGAACATGGATCTGAATAAGGCTCAGTAGGTGCGGGCTGTCAATTTGCCCAGTTACAATTTGAATTCTAATCAAAACGTCGTTGATAAGCCGCCTTTCTGATGCATATTTAATCGCACACAAGATTGAAGGTAAGTCGGAATATCGACATGGTTGCCGCGAGTAATATATTTAATAAACTTTTGTTGATTTTTTTCTATTCGGTTTATGTATATAGAGTATTGAGGATTCCAGACCTGCGTGGCATAATTTAGTCTAGAATAGACGAATGAAAAATAAAGTGCTTTTAATGCAGCAGTTGATCGAAAAGCATTGCATGTTCTTAGTATGAAACCCAGTATTTTATAACTTTTGTTAACTACAAACGCAATATGTTCTTTAAACGTCACCTTAGCATCAAGAATGACACCCAAGTGCTTCAGCTGAGTAACCGTCGATAGGTTGTGATCGTTAAGTTTATATTGAAAGGCAAATGTATTATAATTTCTAGTGAAGGTAATCTGAGTACATTTAGCTAAATTGAAATGCAAGCAGCGGAGAGATCAGTACGAGCCAAGGCGATTCAGGTCGTCCTGTAATAAGAGACAGTCGTGAGCGCAATGTATTTCGCGGCTGATTTTCAAGTCGTCAGCATAACACAAAACTTGGGAGTGAGGAAAACATGTGTTGATATCATTTATATATATCAAAAATAACAAAGGGCCCAGATGAGATCCTTGCGCCACTCCGGACGGCACTGTCATGTATTGCGAATTATAGCCGTGTACAGTCACTGCTTGTAATCTGTTCCGAATGTACGAAGAGAACCACCTGAGCATATTACCGTGTACTCCGACCTCAGCAAGCCGATCCAACAAAACCGCATGGTTGATTTTGTCGAACGCCTTGCTGAAGTCGGTATACACGCTGTCCACCTGCACCGTATTATCCATAGCGGTAAGTATATAATCTACGTGCTGAATAAGATTGGTCTGTACTGATCGAGCGCGAACAAAACCGTGTTGTTGTGGAATAATAGAATTTCGGAGGACGCTATAAACATTGTCATATATGATAGATTCGAAGATCTTAGTCATTACTGATAATATTGATATGGGGCAATCATTGGTTGCGTCTGTTTTAACGCCGCCTTTAAATATGGGTACAACATTAGATGTTTTCCAAAGCTGTGGGAAAACAGCACTAGATATAGATTTATTAAAGAGGATATTAAGCGGGACCGCAAGTGCTTCCCCGCAACTCCGGACAAAGAAGGGAGGTAAACCATCTGGACCAGCGCCTTGGCTTGTATCTAGTTTTTTAACATTTTCTATTATAATAGATTCGTCAATGCTGCAGTTAATAATTAGATTAGAAGAAGATACTTGTCGCTCTATGCCATTGAGGACGGTATCATTTCCGTCATCGGGGTATCGGTTGAAAATTGAAGCGAAATGATCCGCACCACCCATGGCGGTACGCTCATTCAGTGTTATTATACTCGGAATAGAATGGGATGTACGATGATTGCGAGCATAAGACCACAGCAATTTTGGATTAGACACTATATTTCTTTCTACGTTTAACAAGTATTGGGCATAGTTTCCACGCATCAGACGTTTAGAGCGAGCCCTGAGGACTTTGAATGATAATAAATCAGCGTGGTTCTGAAGCCTTTTCCATTTTTTATGAGTTCGTAACTTTTCTTTGATTACTGAGATAGTTGCGCGGGAAAACCAAGGAGAAAAACGAGGGTTGGGAGGATATCTAATGTTCGCGTGAGTTAGCAATGCGTTGTTGATTGTGTTGTAGAATTTATCAACGATTGAATCGATAAGCAGACTGGATAATTCATTTGACCAATCAATGTATGAACATGTTTCTACCTTTCTACACAGTCACCAAGAATATCTAAGCATTTGTTAAGTGGCGGTACTAGCTTATAGATCACCATAGAACTTTGCCGTCTGAGCATTTAATCAGTTAGTAACAGTTTCTTTCAACACGTCATCATTTTCAGATCGCTTTCCACCAAGATATTCTTTGAGTTTAGGAAAAATATGAAAGTCTGATGGTGCCAGACGGAGGTTATAGGGACGATGGTCTAGTAGTTCCCATCGAAATTTGTCTAGTTGCGTCTTTGTCATTGCTGCAGTGTGAGGACGAGCGTTATCGTGAAGCAGCACGACGCCGTTAGACAGAAGTCCCCGACGGTGCCAGTGGTTTTGAATAGCGCGCCTAAGCTTGGTTAGTGTATCGCAATATCTCTCGGCATTTATGGTCATTCCTCTTGGCAGAAAGTTAATCAGAAGAACGCCTTTTCGATCCCAAAAGACCGTGGCCATATTTTTCCGTGTTGAAGGTTCTTGTTTGAATTTTCGTGGTCTCGTCGGTGAATTTCAGTGATTCCATTCACTGGATTGACGTTTAGTCTCTGGAGTGTAGTACGCTGCCCACGTTTCGTGACCGGTAACAATATGACTCAAGAACTCATCACCACGCCTATCATAGCGCTCCAAAAATGACTAGGAATGTGGCAAACGCTTCTTTTTGTGTTCTTCAATCAACATTTTTGCCACCCATCTCGCACAATTTTTTTTGTAATGAAATTTGTCGGAAAAAATGTGATAAACCACCGTTCTCGAAACTTGTGAAAATTTACCCTGAAGCTCTTCAATTGTAAAGCGCCGGTTTTGACGAATTTCCTCATCAACTTTTTTTTTCAAGTCTTCATCAATGACAGTTGGTTGCCCAGATTATTCTTCAACATTAAGATTTGTTCTTCCTTCATTGAAAAGCCTACACCATTTATGAATTGATATGGCGACAAACAAAGCAGTATTGCGATAGAACCAACAGTGCCAGCGACATGAAATCAATTGAATGCGTGGTTGGGGATTGGGCAAGAGTGGCTGACCTTGAGCGGGTGTCACATGACAGCCTGCGCATTTGCTATGCGCAAATGGTTCTAGTTTAAAAATGAACCTCGTTTTATTATTCGACAAAGTAGAAAACTCTGGTGTTAGCCAATTAAAGTAGCTCATTATATATTTTGCCTATATATTAAGACACAATAAACAGTTGCATTTTGTTATAAACTTTTAAAACGCAATTGATTTCTTTTTACTACACAATCCTGGCCTACTGGCAATAAAAATATTGATCGAGCTTCAAGAAACTCTATCGCATTGCGCCCTCACAGCATCGCTAATGAGTTTGGCTGACGTTTCTGGTTGGTGAAGCATATGGAAAGCAAAGATAAGTTGATTTGTCCTCAACAATAGTAATAATAATAATAATAATATCGCAAGCTTTGGTACATGGACGCTCTGAAGCTCTACACCAGTCAAGCCAACCACTTTCAGCACATACTGACAATTGTGGGTAAAGTCAACAGTGATATAGATATGCATTTTAGACAAATACAAAATCAGCCGTATCCTGCGGGGCAAATGGATATAAAGTGAAGGCTGCGAAGTAGAACAAAAAGGCTAATAGAAGGAATGAACGAGTACGAACGGTGTAAAATACCTTGGCTTTGGACAGAACGTGGAAATTGATCACAAAGCTGCAAACCAGAGAATTCTGCAAACCTATTTTCGGCGACTTCGAAGAGCCATCGGCGAGAAACGCTGCTAACGCCATCACCACATACGCCACTAGTGTATTGACATATAGCTTCGGCATCATAAGGTGGACGAACACTGATCTTCCAAACATCAATGCCAAGACCAGAACTGAATTCACCTAACAACGAGCACATCACCCGCATAGTTCTCTCGAAAGATTCCACCTACCAAGACGACTGGGAGGAAGAGGCATACCTAGTGCAATTACTGGCACCTACAGGCAGATAAAAAAGCTAAGTTGTAAAGAAAAACGTCAACTTATATCTCATATCCTATATCACCTCTGCAAATGAACTAAAATCCATGGAAATCCAAACCCTTACATGGCAAATATGTCCCAACTCTGGACGCGGAGGAAACTGATATGGAGGCATCGTAGGTGTGGCTATGCAGTGGAGGCTTGTTCCAGAAGAATCCATTGCGGCTATACACGATCAGATAATACCAACCAACATGTATCGAAAGAGAATACTTACCGACAACGCTTCCACCACCAGATGCCGAATGTGTGGAGATAAAGACGAGTGTTTGAGCACCTGCTCGCGGGATGCAGTATACTGGCCCCTAAATGTTACCTCGAGAGACATGCTAGGGTGGGAAAAATTGTCTTCCTCGAGCTACAGAAGATACACTTAAATCTGATGCCACCTTCTTCGAACCACCAGGGACCAAGGTTAGACCGTTGCAGCACGCTTGATTTTTGTTAATTTTTTTTCATTCGTAATTTTGGTCAGGTTGTAAGAGTGGCATACATAAATGGAATGCCATATGAGTAAAACCAAGCGCATAATATTGTGCCTAAATCTCCCTAAATCTATTGCAATTTCTGATGGTAAAAAATAGAGATCTGGTTGTAGATTTAGAGAGGTCAGTTATCCAAGGGACAAATGCGACGTTGGAATCATATAATTCTTCAATGTTTAGCACACATTCATCTGATGACAGAACACCATTTCAGTGCACTGTAAAACGTAGCCAAAAGAACTGTGACATTCCAAATTTAGCACTGCTGACTTAAAGCATCTCTCTTTCCAATCTACCACCAAATCCTAATTACACGGACGTAGATTAATCTTAATTACGTTGGAAATTCTGGCACATATTTGCAGGTCGTCGAACATACGTCAATGCGTCAGAAGTCAATGACATTAATCGATCATCCATGGACAATATGTCCTCGGCCAGCTAGAACCACTCGTGTAAAAGGCAAAAACTTTCGATCTAAGTTTTATTTTTGGGATTAAGCAATTTGCTTAGTTGCAGAGTCATTTCAAACAAATTTTAGTTATTGAAACACAAGAATGAATGAATTACTGAACAACCTTCGAGCTTTATTCCAAAGAGAAAATACTTGACAAGGCACGAACAGACTGATATTGCTTACATGCTCATGCATCGTATGGACTTACTGTTAGTAAACCTTCTCTGTGTAGGAAGTCAGATAGCACAAACAAAACTCGACTAGCGGCTCAAAAAACCCAGATTAGATGAATAAACTTTTAACCAACTTGGAGACTTCTTTTTTGAGAGAGGGAAACATAATAAGCATCTTAGCCGAGCTATATCTGTTAAGTAGGAGTGGTTTCGATAAAGATGGTGATTAAAGCACTTGTGAGGAAAGTGGAATTGGGGAAGATGACGAAGGTGAGAACGTTAATGGTGAAGAAAGAAGATTCTAATAACAAAAAATGGTTTAGGTGTAAAATTCTGCTTAGGTTCTAGATCAACTAATCATGTATCGCCAAATTTGTCAAATGCTTAAAAATCCTTTGAACTTACAATTAGTCACGAAGAATGCTGTCAAATAATTTATGAGATGTCTTCAAGTGTTGGCCTAAACTGTGGAAGCTTCTTTGACCAAAAAGAAGGTGACCACTAGTCTGCATCCTCGATATTCTCTCTCACATGGTCTGTTTATATTGATTTAAGATCAATGATTTCACTCATATGCGGCATGTTTAATTTTGCAAAAAGTGTAGAATGATCTAAATTTATTTTATCTAAAAAATCTTTAAACCAATAAACTGAAACTTCCATTATTACCATTTCAATATAATGCCAATTACAATTTCCATTTTGCGAGTATTCTTCAACATTTTACGAGACATTCTATACCTCCGTAACCTCTCTCTAACCTTAAAGCTATTTACTTTTATATTCCACTTCGCAAATTTTATACCCACCTTACCCCGAAAAGAGGCATAAATAAAATATCGCGTCTCGTAAGATCGACGTCTTCACGCAAAATATTCAGCATATTTTCTTATACTTTTCAGGCGAACGCACTCCTCCAACTTTCAGACGAGTATTCGTGCCCCTCGTTACGTTAAGCTCGCGCTTACAGCACCGACCATAAATTTTAAACAAGTTATGCGTGCGAGTAGGCCGCATTTATTATCGACAGGTGGCGCCACCTGTTACATTCCTCGTTCCAGCACCCTTAGACCGCGAAATTACTTGAATTTACACCGTTCAGTGGTCGGCCGTAGCCTAAACTTCGAGTTATCACGGTGAAGAACGTATTAAGGTACGGATGCGGCTATTCTGTGACGTATAGCAATGGACTTTTCTGTGTTTTATACGTTTAATGAAATTTCTTCGACGTAACAGTGAGGTACTTCGACGAAAGCGAGTTTTTTAAGTGCAGATATTAATCTCGCGTTTTAAGTAAGTAAATCCGCTCCTTGACAATCTCTGATGGGGTGTATTAAAGACGGAGAGGACGAGCGACGGGAGAAAATTCCACGTTAGTAGGGGAGAATTTGCGACGTCATAACGAAAATGACGTTAACTTTCTGTACTGAAGATATTGAAATTTCTTTGAAGTTTTTTTCTCTCAAAGAGTTTTAAGATTGAGTAAATGATAATGCTTTAAGATGCCTTGGGTCGTTATCTGCAGACGTTTCGGAATAGATGGATGTTAAATGCACTTTAGGAAGATTAATATCAAGAATGTTTAATATAGGCATTGATGTCGACTGTCGATTCTTTGCGAAAGCAAAAAATGTAAATCGCGAAAATAATGAAATAAAAGAATAGAAAAAAGTAGAACAAAACAGAATTAATTGCATTTAAATAATAATAATAATAATAATAATAATAATAATAATAATAATAATAATAATAATAATAATAATATAAGCACTGAAAACAGTGAAAAAAAGCAAAAAAACAAAAAAAGAAGATGGGAGGAGAAAGTGGAATGGAATGCCAGCAAGAACAGCAACAAAAAATAAGGAAAAATGGGTGAAATGATAGAGGAAGATAAAGTAAAAAGTGTGAAACTAATAAAAACAAGTAAGGAAGCGAGAACATGACCCGAGAAGAGTAGAAAAAGGGCAAAAAGTGGCAAGTAATAAGCCAGGTTAACTTGGTGTAGAAACTTCTAGAAAAGAATGAAACGCAATACATAAAGTCGATTAAGAAAGCCAATGCTGGAAAACAATAACAAGAAGTGGTAAAGAATGTGAAAGGAAAGTGAAAAAAAAACAAAAAAGACCCAACAAAAGCAGAAAATTGTAGAATATGGAGAAATAAATTGGAAAAGAGATACAAAAAAATGAAAGGAGCGAAAAATATTGAGGAGTGTGAAGCAGAATTGAAAAGAGTGAATTGGAGTGGAGATCAGGGAATAGAGGGAGTGGAGAAATATGAGAAAAGATGCCAAAGAATGAAGGAGATCCGAAAAAGCGTGAAGAAGAACGAAAGGGAAAAAAATAGGAAAAAACTTAGAAGGAGCAAAACTACTAGTAGGCAATTGGGAAAGGAGAAGGAAAAAGAATGAAGCAGAAGGAAGAAATCGAAATACAGTGGTAAAACAAGTGGAGAAGACTTAAGGTGGAAAAGAGAAGTATAACGAAGAGCAAACAGCAAAAGTGGTGGAGGAGGACAGGAAAGACCAGAAGGAGTAGACATGACTGAAACAGAATAGTGCAAAAAGAAAAACGAGAAAGATTTAGAAAGAAGCTGGAAGCGGTGGAGTAAAAAGCAGTGGGATGTTCCGAAAAAAGTGGAAAAAGGATTAGAAAATGTAGAAAATAATGAATATAATTGGAAGGAAGTGGAAAGGATTAAAAAGAGCCATGTTACCAAAAGTAACTAGTAGTAAAATGGCGTAGTAGAAGAGAGTATCGAAGAATATAAACAAAGCAAATATCAATCAAAGCATGATCAAATAGGCGGAACAAAGGCAG
Organism: Popillia japonica; assembly: GCA_004785975.1. NCBI lineage: Eukaryota > Metazoa > Arthropoda > Insecta > Coleoptera > Scarabaeidae > Popillia > Popillia japonica. The sequence goes on from SMLS01052825.1 coordinate 15,458, forward strand.
GAATCTGTCCAAAAAATTCACAGCTGTAACATACCTATATATTACATACGACAAGTGATTGTTTTTGGAAGGACATGACAGCATTAAATTTCTAGTGCATCGCCTTCAGAGTATTGTTTTTAAAAGACTTACTTTTTATACCAAAAGCACTATTTGGTATTGTGAATGCAAAGTCTCTGACAAAGTTTGAAAAAAAAAGATTCCTGAAGCACGTTAACAGATGAACTCCTTATCTACTTCTCGTAGAATGAAGGAAATAATGCACAAATCCTGATAGTGTCACACCTTTTTTTCGAAACTCCTATTCCTCCTGTCCATGAGGTCCTGCGGTCTATGAGCCACGTCTAACCCCAAGATGCAACGTGGGCTAGTAAGGTGGGTGTGGTTCCACCAAGGCGATTATCTTCTCCCCCTCCCCCCCTCTTCCCCCTTTCTTCCTCCTCCAAGTAGAGTGTATTCTCCAGTTCTTTGATGGTCAAACTCCGCTCAAGGAGCACCGGGAACGATGCGTGAACCACGTGGGTATGTCGGTAATCCCCCTGGAGGAAAATCTCTTCGTATGAAATCGCAAGAATACGTCTGCACCTATTCAAATCGTAACGTATCCGTTGGACGTTGACGTTCAAAGGATGTTGATGTTCAACTTGGCACCACCAATGGGGATTCTCAATACCCCACTAATGCATGTTATGCCGATTTACGGTACCGTAATTTGTGAATGTGGCCTCGTCCGAAAATAATACTCGAGCAAAATAATTGGGATTATCCTGTATCCATTGAAGCGCCCATTGACAAAATCTCATCCGATTTTGAAAATCATCGCGATGACGTTCTTGATGCATGGAAACTCTAAATGTATGATATTTTCTACGCTTCAATATTTGGCAGATAGTGGACTGAGAAATTTATTTCATTATTTTCTCCAGCAATTGCTTTTCGGCAATTACGTTTTTTTAGCTGTACAGTTCCTGTGCTAATGAACGACTCAGTTAAAAGGAGCGCGTAATCGCATTTTGTCGGGAAAACGTTGTGAGTAAAGATTAGCAGCATCATCGATATTTCTACCACTTTCTCCATAGATGCAAAGAGAGATGCACAAACGAGAAGAATGGGAAAAGAATAAGCAAAAAAGCTGGAAAAGTATAAATGTGTGCAAAATATCGGGAGAGCTAAAATTAAAAAAAGAACTTGCAAACCTGGGACATAATTTCAAATCTTTTCTCATGATAAAAACTCGCAATCTTCTGCAGAAAAGGTTTATATAGTTAGCACCTGCTGTGTGATAAAGCCTCATAATAAAGACCTTCCTAAAAAATAGCAGTCGTTCGACCGTAGGTAGTCGACAGGGGACTTATTCATCTCATATTCATTTTAACCAAAAAGCAAGCAAAGCAATGGTAAGCAAAAGAAGCAAATTGATGTTTTGATATTAACTATATCACCACAAATTAGTTTCATTGCATTCTCTAAGCACAAACTACTTCATTTGCACCTTAAAATGGAACAGCATATTTCTCAAATAGACGTCAAAATGTATTAAAAACAAAATTCAAATTCGTGTATGTACTCGAGTTATTCAGATTGTAGCATTCATTTACTTTTCAGTTTTCTGAGCGGAAATGGGGGAAATAACAATCGCGTTTAATTTCTATACCCAACTTCACGTAACTGAATATAATCTCCAAAATAATAATGATTCCCACCAATTTCCATGAATAAAGCTTATAGCATCTCCCACACGTAGCGCGGTCGGTCCATTTCACACGTAAAACCTCGCAAACGCCCAATGACAATATTAATAATATATTAATTCCTATCGAAAGATGGGAGCTACACAATTAAGCGGTAAGCTACGTGTTACTTGTTTGCGTGCGGGTGGAATAACAGGCGTTCGTAACATTAACGCCTACCAATTCCTCCCTTTTCGGGTCCCTTGTCAAGGTCCAATTTCTGTTCATTTCGCGTTTCCCGTTATTTACCCAGTACCCCACCGTTCGACTACTCTTGGAATATTAGATTTTGCTAATGGTGCACATTGTAATTCTGTTGACAGGTCTGTTCGCTTATTCCCACATGGACTTTGAAGTGGATAGGGATCCGGGACCTACGGGCGATCCGTCCCTAGCCGATATGACCCGTTCGGCGCTCTCGATCCTTCAGAAGAATCCCAAAGGGTTCTTTTTGTTTGTTGAAAGTAAGTATTGCTAAAGACGGGATGTATGCTGTGTCGATATCGAGATATTTAAATAATTGTGTGACAAAAAGAGGGAGTTCTTTTGAATCAAGTACAGTTTTTGTGCGTGTATATGCTTAGGGGATTCTGTAAATGAGTCTAAATATTGCTGAAACATGCAGAAGAATGAAATAATGTAACCAGCGTATTTGTGTTTGCATAGAGGATCCTCCCCTCTCCTCCTATCCTTTTTAACTGCGCAAATAAGTATTTATTGCAGTCACACTACTATAACAATTAGAACTATTATTAAGAACTGGCACTTTGACGAACTGATTGAAACGATTGACTTGTTTCTTGAAGCCGTAATAATGTATAAAAAAGAGGACTGTTATGTCAAATACCTCGTTCAGCAGGCAGTACCTTACCCAGTTCTTTCTTTTGCCAACAGGGGCAACTTGTTTGGAACTGCTTGGATGCCAGTTTCATTCGTGTTAAGTAAACGATCGGTCGTCCAAATTGACGAAGTAATGATATAACGGGCCTTCATTAATTGTTGTAACATGCCACATATGCAACCAGCATGACAAATTGGTACAACTGCAAACAATATCCCCAATTGAAAATAGTTTGACAGAAATTATTTTAAAATTCACTTTAATTGAAACGTAAGTCATTTCTGGGAAGAATAAAAATAAATCTTAGTTGTATGTTTATTTAAATAAAACAGTAGTATTTATTAGCACTTTAATAGCATAAATTTTATTTACAATTTATAATGAAAATATTGTCAATTCTGCCTCTGGAGTAGCTAACGCACTAAAACCTTTTTCACAATAAAGACAGAAAAAACCTGCATTTTTGTTGACCCTTTTATAATAAATGTTGGAAGTGATGACCATTTTGCTGCAAACAAATATTCACTCTACGTTTTAAATTAAATTAATTAAATACCTGTTTGTTCGGACAGTTTTTCAACTGATTTATTAGGGCTATGTTCTATTCGATGTCGAATGTCCTCTACAGTCTACATTGCTGCTACAACATCATCAGTTAATTTGGTGGGCCTGCCAGTCGATTTTCCTCTACAAATACAATGTTTAGCCTCAAAGCAAGGTGTTATAATATGTCTGCGATGTCGAAAGGAGTCATAATCAAAGTTAAAGTCTGGGATGCCTTGCGTCAATTGATCTACACAACTTGGAAATGAATATCTCCAATTGCGTTCGACATCTTGTGTTGCACTTCTGTAATGGGCCATTAAAATGCATGCATCATGTTCAGCAGTAAATGCCATTTTGGAGGTTATAACCTACAATTAAATCATTTTATTTATACATATATTTAATGCTAGTAATAGATAACTAACCTTCACAAAAGCGAAAACATATATTCAATAGCTCTTAAGAGAACTGACTAACAGACTTTTTAAACGGGAAATAAATACAAACATAATATAAACCAAATCTAACTAACACAAGACACAAAACTGTCATAACAAAATTTGGCTACTTAGTTACTTATTATGCAGGTTTGCCAATCCAAATGTATGCAACCAATATTGCAACAGGTGACGTATGTTACGGCATTTTTCGAAGGCATAGTACTTGAAATATAATAAATCCCATAATGCTCTCGAAAGTGGTGCTTAATATGGTTGTCTTCTTCAAATTCCTTCAAGCGAGGTATGCTCTCGCTCCTGTTATCTGTTGGAAGAGTCTTCTAAGCATGAAGATCAAACTCACGATGAACCCTCACTTACGGCAACCTGGCCTGGTCCATCGCCAACAAATCCAAAGTCAAGAGGTTCAGTCTTTTACAAAACCGAATTGATCTTAATTCATGAGGGATGCTCAAATCCATCGCTGGCCATTAGCATCCTTGAAAGGTCTTCGAATTCGGAGAACTCATCCAGCATCTGGCCGAGCTAAACCATTCATCCAGGAGATGAATAATTTTGTCCAAGATTTCTAGGAAAAACTCGTTTGAGGGATCAACATATGTTGAGTTTGTGTATGGGTATGTGTTTGAAAAAGTTTGGTTTCAGTAGAGACGATCAGATTATAGGGAACATGCAATTGCAATTGCAGCAAAATTAACGTACAACTCTTAGTGTTGCTTTGATTGGCACACGTTTAGCCCTAATTCTGAACAAACACTATTCTTACACTAGCCGTCTCTCCATAGTTGCACTGCCACCAAATTTGTTCCGACATTTGTCCACTGTTCCATTGCCTGGATATTTACATCTCTGTTTCTGGCAAACTATGCAAGGTTGTTTACCTTTACGTTTACTTAGGCCTGCCCTTTTAACTGTATTTTCAATTTTTTCTTCTTCGAACACGCTTGCATGTGATAGTACGCTTTTTGTTTGTTGACATATACGTGTTATACCTTCAAACATACACCAACAGGTTATACTATGTTTCTGCAATCGTTTGTACTGCCTCTTCCAGTAATTTTGTCCGTATCACGTCTATCAATCATTACTTGTTCTCATTGTTGTTGCATCCACCTACATGGCTAGTAATCATTTAAAAGAGTCAGTCAGAGAGAAAGTCAGTGTATTTTGGCTAACAATCACTTAATTTTAGAATTATTCCTGGTTACTTTTCCATATATTCCTGTTGCCTACAGTAAGACCAATTTCAATACTACTTCATGCTCTAGTCTTTCTATTTCGTTCCTCAGTTTAGTTAACCATAAGATAAGATAATAGTTGAAGGCCTTTAGTCACTGTGACCTACAGTAACGTTGCTCTTATGGGTGTTAGGCCAATTGGAGACTTAATGAACCTCACAATTAATCTAGGATTTTAGTCTCGGATTTCAGTAAGCGTTAGAAACGGTCTACTAAAGTGTTGGTGTCAAGTATAACTGACAGTAGAGCATTCACACAAAATGTGTTTTGCCGTCTCTAGAGCATCTTAGCAGAGATAGAAGAAAATTGAATTTGTTGAAAGCAATGGCGATGGCACCATAATTGCTAACTGAGGCAATCCCGTTAAGCCTTCGCCTGCTTTTGTCCTACCTTGTTCTGCCAGTGGAAAGCCTTTCTTTAGTTATGCTCTGATTTAGTCGGCTATAATCAATTACTCTCAATTTTAGGAAGCTCTGTACTAGTAATACCTTGTGTACTTCTGAATACCTCGTTTTCATCTTTTCTATCAATTCAGAAGGCCATGCTTAGGAAGAAGCTATGCTGATGTCCCCGCTCCCTTTGTTATGCGGTGCATCTGTTACCCTTCTTATTGTTTGTACTGTGAGGTTTTCTTTTTTAAACCAGTTTTGTATTTCAGACAGCTAGATTATATTCTATGCAAGCGGTGTATATCGTTTTGATTGCATACGTTATTTATTATGTAGCATCTGTTCTAGCACCCACAGCAGACTGATGACATCTTGTTTTCGTAACGAACCCACCTGGTCGACAATAGGCCTGTTGCTAAAGATACGTTAAGTATCCATTCAGCCATTTGCTTCCATCAATCTGGTGAAATTAAAGCTGGAAATTTGTTTGCATCTTCTAAGGATAACTGATTGATAACTTACCAATTATTTGCCATCTTACACCATATTGGTTTTTCCAAGGAATCGGTCGACTTTCATAAAAATTATATTTCTCAACGTAGTCAGAGGGTTCGCTTACACGGCCAGGTCTCTTCGTCTCGATCTGTTGCTTCTGGTGTACCACAGGGCAGTGTATTGGGGCCACTACTTTATAGTATTTACTCATCAAATATCGTCAAATGTTTGCTACACTGCTCGTACCATCTATATGCTGACGACACACAGTTGATCCACTCCTTTGCCGTCTCTGAGGCACGTAATGCGGTACAGAATATTAATCACGACCTAAAATCTATTTTTGACGAATCTTTGCGTCAATCCTTGCTTATTAATCCTAATAAGTCATCAGTAATGGTATTCGGTAGGGCTTCATCACGAGTTAACGTCCTTCCTCTTATTCGGATTGCTGTAAATGACACCCTGCTGCCAATTTCGGATTGTTCACGTAATTTGGGACTTCTTATTGACACTCAGCTTCGCTTCAAGAAGCATGTGTCTCAACTCATTAGATCCGCTTACTCTAAATTAAAAGTTCTCTATAGTAGTAGAGAATGCTTGGAACGTGATGTAAGAAAGCTACTGTGTCAGTCCCTTATTCTTTCTCAATTTAATTTTTGTATTAATGTGTATTACCCTTGTTTGGATAATGTGGACAAGTTGCGTATTCAGCGAGTGCAAAATGCATGCCTTAGGTTTATTTACGGCATTCGACGTTTTGACCATATATCTCATACCCTGGAATGGTCTGGCTGGCTGGATATGTCGACTAGAGCAAATTTTCTTGCTACTCTATTTTATTTTAAAATTATTCATTCTAAAAGACCTAGTTACTTATATCGTAAAGTATTATTTAGGACAGACGTCCATACTGTCAATGTTAGATTTAAGGGCTTACTTACACCTCCTTATCACCATTTGGAACTTTTTAAAAGATCATACTCCTACAACATTGCCAAAATATACAATGCAATTCCAGCTTATCTTAAGATCTTAGCTCCGCCATCTTTCGCTGGCCATCTTAAAAAATTTTATCACTCTCTCTCTGGACCGGCATAGTGGGCGTGCACTGATATTACACTTGCAATTATTAGTACGCTTGTTTGCACTTGGACTCGAATTTGGATTTAGTTTAGTAATTAGTTTTAGTCTGCTTATATTTAGTTTATTTGCGGTTTGGGATCTCAAACCTTTTGGCGATGTATTCTTTTTTTTTTGTTGCTTTTTGTTAATACTTTTATACCGTCGTCAATAAACAGCTATTATTATTATTATTATTTATTCGATCAGTAGATGCAAACTCGAAAAATTGCAAACCTTAACCTCTATATGCTCTGATCTAACTAAACTAGAAAATTTTTCTAAGAGTATAAATGTTGAACACTAAATCACTACCACCCACAGAATACCAAACACTTGGATAACCCCTAACGCGTTTCGACAGCAGTGCTGTCACTATCAAGGCGATAATAAAACTAAATAAAATTATTCCTGTTATCCCGAAGTTATACTGTTTACCCAAAACTCACAAGCCTGGCAAGTCGGTGAGACCAATTGTGTCGGCGATCGATGCACCGACTTCCAAGCTTTCCAAATGGTTAACCAGTGAATTTAATAATTTGCTTATACAGTAACCCAGTTCTTCAGTCAAAAATTCATCAGAATTTATTTAAAAAATTCAAAATATTTACTTGCTGGAGGGCGAAATATTAATGTCGTTATGTTAGTTCCCTTTTTCCTAGCGTACCGATTCCAGGACACCTTGACATACCTGAAGTTGATTCAAAACGATTTGAGCCAACAATACGGCCAGGAATATACTCGTGTACCTGACATCTGTATGAAGCAGAATATTTTTTAGTTCAACACTAGGTTTTATGAACAGCGGGAAGGGACGGCAATGGGTAACTCCTTGTCACCCTTTTTAGCTAACCTTTCCATAAGCTGTTTTGAAAAGGACTTAGAATCAACAGGCTACTATTTTCTTAGAGTTTGATTAAGACAAGTAGATGATATTTTCGCGATTTTTGACTCTCGAGAAATGTAATATTGACGATTTTCTTAGGTAATAGTTTAAATAATCGGTTTGAAACAAAAAAATTTACATATGAAAAAGAGGAAATCGGTTAGCTAACTTTCTTAGATACCTTACTTATTAGAAATACATAAGAATTGTTTAGCATTTGACGTATATAGAAAAGAAAAATTGGTACATTCCTTTAGACTACTGTAATGTCTTTATTAAAGAATGTTTAAATAATACATATCACAAAAACATCATATGTCATGTCAATCTCCAAACTCAAACTAAACTTCAAAACATAAACAATCTAAGCTTACTCTTTTAAAATTGTATATCTTGTGCATTTTATTTTTATTTTTATTTTGTACTGTATATATTTTACTAATCATGACACGGTCAACACCCGGAAACCCTCATTATAGAGACTCGGGCCGTGGAAGCCTTCGATATCATTTGATGAGGTATTTTGTTTCGTGATGTTCGTGCTGGAATCTTCCGAGTTTCAGTATCTATGACCTGATCTTGCCCTGTTGGTTCTTGAGCCTTTTCTTCTCCTTCTTTGTTTCCTGTTGGTTCTTGAGCCTGTTCTTCTCCTTGTTTTCCTTCTTACGCTTCTTCTCCACAATTTTCTTCATTTTTGTCTTCGTGTGCTTCATTATACAGTTTGTGTCTTATAGGGTGAAAGTCAGGATTGGGATCAGAATAGTTATTAGAACGACTAATGTATGGTTTAAAAAAATGATGCATTTCTTGTGATAACACTGTTTTCTCTCTCTGCTGTCACTTTTGTACCTTTGATCAATGTTATTTTGTATGGAAGAGGGTTGAATGCTGGTGTCAATTTGTCCGTTCGGTTTTGTTTACATATTACAATGTTACCAATTTGCAAATTATGTTCTTTAATATTTCTCTTTTCGTTGGCCTGTGATATCTGTTTGGCTTTGGTTATTCTATCTGTTTTTCTCAATTCGCTATTATCGTATGGTATAATTGTTGGGAGAGTATTTCTAACATTTCTGTTAAAAATAGCACTGAATGGGGACTGTTCTGTTGTTGAATGTTGTGTTGATCGATAGTTCAAGAGAAAATTGTCTAGCTCTTCTTTCAGATTTTTGTTTTCTATATTGGCACAAAGAATTGCTTTCTTTATGCTTCTAACGCTTCTTTCAGCTAGTCCGTTGGCTTCTGGCCAGTATGGTGTTATTCTGTGGTGCTCGATGTTAAACTCATCTAAAAATACTTTAAAATTGTTGCTACTAAATGGGGGACCATCGTCGCTTTTTAATCGTTTAGGTAGACCAAACATTGCAAAAATATGCCTCAATTTCTTGGTAACAGTTCGGGCATCTAATGCTGAAATTACTTCCACAATAGGGTATCTAGTATGTTCATCAATTAATATCAACAGGTATTTTCCTCCGGGATATGGACCTGCGAAATCTATATCTAGGTTTTCCCAAGGTGCACTCGGTAATTCCGTACCAACTACTGGATCTCTAGTATGTTGTGGTGTAACTATTTGACACGCTGAACAGGTCTTGATCTCTAATTCCACCATTTTGTCAATGTTTGGGAACCAAACTTTGCTTCGTAATAGTTGTTTAGTTTTTACCATTCCTAAATGTCCTCTGTGAGCGAGTTCGATGGCTTTTTTTTGTAAACTTTTTGGCAAAATTATTTTGTTGTTCCTCAGTACTACTCCATTTTCTGATGTAATCTCGTGTTTTATGTTTTTGTATCCTTTGAAGTCGTTCCACAAAGTATTATCGTCTGTTGTGAAGGCTTTTAGAACTTTCTGCAATTCTGCATCTTGTTTGGTTGCTTTTTCTACATCCTCTAAAGACATTGCTTTAGGGATGCTGTGCGTTGCAACAAATTTAACATGTTCTTCAACTGTTTGTGCTTTCACCTGTTCATACTCTGTGTGTTGTGCTGGATGCCTCGAGATATAATCTGCTGGGTTGCTTGAACCTTTTTGGTGATGCGTTGTGAATGTGTATGCTTGTATACGTAGTAGTAGTTTCTCTATTCTCGCTGAAGGATTAGATTTGGGGTTCTGTAGAATGCTAACTAATGGTTTGTGATCAGTATGTAAACAGAAGTTGACGCCAAAAAGATGTGAAAGTGTTTCATTGCCCATGCTATCGCCAGCATCTCTTTCTCGATCTGACTATATGTTCCTTCCGTTGCTGTTAGTAATGTCTTTATTAAAGAATGTTTAAATAATACATATCACAAAAACATCATATGTCATGTCAATCTCCAAACTCAAACTAAACCAACTTCAAAACATAAACAATCTAAGCTTACTCTTTTAAAATACAATAACAATACTACAATTACCATCGTTGTGCCTAACACAAAATGGCAAGTCTGAATTCGTTGATTCATAGATTGCTCACCTTTCCCTTGAACAGGGTTAGGAACCAGCTTCAAATCATAAAAACAGCAGCGAGGTGTAATGGTTTCCAATCTCAAATTTCTATAAATTAATTTTAAGATTCTTTTGAAAAGATCCACGACATTTCGAAAAGATGTCCACTGTCACGACACCTTTTTTTACCCTCCCTTTTGCTCCCTTTATCACTAAAGGTCTGAGTAAAATCTTCAAAGGGCTGGATCTTAGGATGGTTTACAGTTCAGGCACTAATTTGAGAAATCCGATCGGTAACTCTAAAGATAAGGTACAGCCAGTGGAAAAGTCGGTGATTTATGAAATTAGTTGTAAAAATTGTAATCAAAAATATATTGGGTAAACAAGACGTTCCATCTCAACTAGGTTCAAAGAGCATATGGCTAATCTTACACATAACAGAATTGAGAAGTTTAGCGTTGCCCACATATTTTCGAAAACGATCATATGTTGATTATTCTAATGTAAAATTAATTCGACCGATTAGTAATTGTAAATTTCTAAATGTTTTTGAAAGTTTGTGGATTTACAAAAACAAGTCGTGTTTAATGGACAGTGACGACAGTCCTATTCCGCATTTGTCATTGTTTAATGCCAAATTAATGATGTGATAATGACACTTGCTGTTAAAACGCCTTGGCAATTATCCAAGCGTTTGGTATCCTGTGGATGATAGCGATTTAGTGTTCTACTTCGTCACCAAGAGATCCAGTAAATATTTGAGTATAAATCTTTGTTTGAGTATAAATGTTTGTCAAACATACGAACGCTACAGTATGGCAATATATTTCATAAATCAACGAAGTTATAATTAGCTGAAAACATAAATTAGAAACTATTTAAAAAGTCTGATTAATTTGTAATCTGTGCACGCAGTTTAGAAACTGTTAAACTGATATAATTTTCAAAGATCTGTTAAATTTATTCGTTCAGCTAATAGCTTTTATTAAAATCATAAATTATGTACTAAATCAAAACTGGAAGCTACTCGTAATGCACGTCGAGTATCTCGTTTCAGACTTTCGCAGTCGTGTCCCCTTCTATAAGTAAACGGGCCGTAACAACAACAGAATTCATAAATTAATACAATTAACGTTGTGGATTAAAACGGCGCCGTAAATCAAGGAAAACAGCGCCGCAGAGGGCGAATTTAAGGAACGCCAGGAATCCTCTTAAATTTCTCCAGAATTTCGCGGTAATGAAAAAAACAAGAATTCCAGGTTGTACAGAAGAAGAAGACATATTTTGCTCTCGCGGGCGACATTTCCCAGCACCAGTATTAAAATTTTGTACCGTCCAAGCCTAATTAGTATGGGGTATCGGTGTAGGTATATCAGGACAATCGAAGAAAAACACTGGAGAGTAAGAATAATAAAGAGATAGGAACGGTCGAGAAACCAGGACCGAAATACAATTTTATTGTATAATTATGCTAATATCCTACTATAATGTTTAATCTAGGTCGAAATTAAGAGGACTGGGGGAGGAGGATAGGTTAGTATAACGTCACACGGGAGCGTATTTTTTTACGCTCTTTTAATTTTGTGCCCAGCATTGGAACGAAGGCAAAAGCGAGTTATTTCAATTGTTCAACTTTAGCGATTAAAAAAAAAGTTTTTCAGAGAGATTAATGCCGAATGGCTAATGAGGGAATTGAAATTAAAGTTGGATGAATAAATCGTGTTAGTGTTTAAGGAGGAGATTTATTCGTTTAAGGAATTTAGGAAACTTTGTTAAATCTCGGGTAATTGTTATTACACAGATTTTATATTTTAAGCGGTTCTGCTAATTGTTCTTTCGCAAAAGGACAAAAACTGATACGCTCTCGAAATGATTTAACGCTTTGAGTATTTTCCTATTAAATATAAGCATTAACATACCTAGATGTATGCATTTTATTGTTTAATACAGGATGTCTACTGAATAGTCTATGAAAACAAAGCAGGTTGAAGCTAATGGCATAGAAACCTAAATTCCAAAATAATATTTTTCAATCTCAGTCCGGCCCTGTTGTTCGAGCGCAACGCATAAATGGATGGGCAACACGGGCAGAACGTTGAGTCATTCACAGGCATTCGTTGTCTAATGAGTACATTATGGCAAGTTATACGAATACTGAGTACATGGACATAATTTCAATCTACGGAGATCAGATACTGATTTTTCTCGACAGGTTATCTGCTGTGAACGGTTTCGTCAAACAGAAACTCGTCTTTCAAATCTTCGATCCGTGATTCTGTTTACCAATGAATATTGCTTTACAAGAAATAGTGTGCTGAATTACCATAATATTTATCACTGGGCCGATAAAAACCTACAACATATCCGTCAGTTCATCCCAACATAGGACATCAATAAATGTATGGTTCGGAATATTGGGTGATCACTTATTTGGGCCACATGTACTTCCCGAAAAATTAAATGCTGTAGATCATATAAATTGTCTGCAAATTACGTTACCCGATTACTTGGATGGCATACCACTACATGTAGGACGGCTAATGTAGTTCATGCACGATGGGGCACCTTCACATGTTGCCCGACTTGTATGGGAACATTTAAACCAGGCATTGCACATTGGATAGACCGAGAAGGAACGTTTCTGTCGCCAGTACGAAGTCCCGATTTGAATCTGTCGGACTTTTTCCTGTGAGGATACATGAAAAATTTAGACGTCGAGGCTCTTCGAGACTGTGTTCTCACAGCGGGACAGCTTATGATAAGTTTGGCCGTCGCACAAAACCGTGCATCCGGAGCTCGTGGTCGTAATTGCGGAGAATTCTACTCTAAGTTTTTATCCTGTTTCTCAACAAACAGTCCTCTTCAAGACTACCACGAATTATTTGAAAAGAAAAAAAACTATTAACTAAGAACGTGATCTACCGTGAATTACCAGATCATTAGGTAGTTTTATGTCGTTGTACTTTAATATAGAAAGTGGCTGTAGTGAAAAAAAAAACAAAAACACCTCATTCCTACGAAAAAAAAACAGGTCGAAATGAATAAAATCTGTAGTAAATGTGTGACCTTGTTATAAGTAGAATATTTGCGAAAAGACCACATGTGCAATTCATGGGGCAGCAAAGCTGCTTCGTAAACAAATGCGTTGATAGAGTACAATAAGCATTTATTTACATATCATTCAATTTGATAAAAAATATCTGTTTAAGGCCCGGTTTTACAAATCTAGAATAAACAGTAGAATAACTATTCCTTAGGTAAATCTATTCCTGGCATAATAGGAGTATAAAAGTGTAACCGCTTTACAAGAAGTTTAAAGCAGCGGTATTACTATTCCCAGTATTATAAGTAAAAAAGCTTATGTTGGCAGCAAAATCATGCAATGCGCGGTCGCAGAATTTTGGTGGGCGTTTAACACATTTGCGGTTGTATGCTTTCTAAGTGTTGTTTCTTTCATTTACATACTGTACGTATCTATAAACTTTGTCAATAAATTCCTATTTTTCTGTTCAAAATCTTTTAATTTTAACATTATTAGTAGATTTTGACATGTACATAACTTATGAAGTGGTAAATTTTAAAACAGCTAAAATACAATGCACCAGTTAAATAGAAATTGATAAATGCTACAATATATTGCCACGATTCATTTTAAACATTAAGGTATAATAAATAAAAAAAACGTCACCTCACTTTGTTAATAACGTTGTCAATACTTTGAAATTCCAAATTTTGAAGTAATTCACCAATCGGAGACAGATATCCTAGTTGCGGAGAAAACTTGCTTATTGTTTTTAAAGAATTTTGTCGAGAATAAAAGTAATTGATGTAAATCAACAAGTATAAAATAAATGTAGTTTAGTTTAAGTAGTCCATTCCTTACTGTATTATTTACCTGTAAAAGAAAGAATGATTCGATAGGTTGACATTTGACATAGAGCGTAAATCAATTTCAATATTTTTTCCGTCACAAAATAAAATAACAGTAGAAGTATTATACCTGGATAGAATCAGGATACAACCAGGAAAATAATCCATTCATTAATTTCAAGAAACCCTCCGTCTATTCTTCGAAATTACAGTGGCACAAAACTGAGGATTTCCACTAATTGGCAGGCAAGGACAACGAATTTCATATCCATTTCGCTATTCTAAAAAGGGATTCATAATTTAATTTGATGTATTTCCAAACTATCTACGATTGTCAATTGTTTGAGCTAGAACATCAACATTTCCACCAATGGAGTACCTGAATTTCGGATTTGGATGGAAAAACGCTGAGAAAAACAAAGGCTAAATTGAAGAATAGCGGTGTAACTCCGATTTGCCGAATAAAAATTAAAGAATCCTTCTTTCTGTCAAAGATTTCATGTTCAATATTTTGATTTAATTTAATTATTTTAAAAGAAACTAAGATTGGGTTTAATAAATTGATTCCTTAACAAAGTGTATTTATTTCACGTTAATGTAAATTTGAGCACAATTAAGAATCCTCCAGGACCCTGAGATTAAGAGTAGATTACAGGTAGGAACAAGCTGTTGTCTATAATATTTTTGGTTGGTTAGGAAACTAGTAACCGTAGCAATATATTAAAATTATATTTAAAGATTACAATTACAATAGATGTGCAAAATGGTTATTAAGAAGGGCCTGTCCCCTTGCATTGTTTACATTAGTTTCGTTTCTGTTGTTTTCTTCATGTTCAACTTCATCCATGTTCTCTGGCACATCCGGTCCTTCACTAATTACTAGGTTGTGGAGAACAGCTCCTGCTACTATAATGGCTTTTGATCTTTCTAATGAGACCCTCATTCCAAAAGATAAAATAGGAAATATTCTTTTCCATACACCAAATAAACGCTCCACAACATTCTGACTCCTGTTTTGGTATTCATTAAATAGTTGTTCAGCATCAGTCACTGGATTTAACAATGGCGTAATTAAATACGGCTTAATTCCATATTCTCTATCTCCCAACAGCAGACCATTTCCAATCTAGCTTTTATTCGACTGTTATCAAATATGGTTTGGTCATGTGATTTTTCAGACCACCTCGCAACAATATCCTGAATACACAATTTGGTACAGAAATCACTTGCACGTTCCATGAAAAAAAGTTTTTTCTGTTTCTATATTGTTCTGCTTCATTTCCACCAGGAGATTGAATACGTACATGTGTACAATCAATGGCACCAAGCACGCATGGAAACCTGGCAATGTTATAAAAGCATATTTTTGGTTTTCTTGTTCCTCTTGTGTTGCAGGAAATTTTACGTACCGATCTCTCATGCGTGCAATTGCATTTGTAACATTCCTTACTGCAACACAAGCCGAACTTTTACTGTCACCCATAAAATCACCTGCAACTAACAACTAACAACATAGACCCTCTTGCATAAAATCTTAATGTCAATAGTAGTTTTGTTGCTGGTGATAGAGCATTGTTTTGATTTGTGGGTGACTTTCTAGCATCTTCTATTTCCTGCAGGGAAAAGAACTCCTGTTGTTTGTTGTTGACTATATCCTAATCATCAGATTCAAATACATTTACGTCTACTAGATCCATCATTATTAATACCACAAATAAAATTTCAAATAAAATAAATACCGCAATAAACGTAATACGAAAATATTTGGAGGTGAACTGTCACCACGGCTACAGGCTTGTGGGAAATTTGGTCTAACCAATTAGATCGTAGAATAGCCTTATTCTTGCTTTTTCAGGAGCGAGAAGAACGGTATAAGCTATTCTACCTTTATTCGGTTGTTTAGCCTATGCGTCTCTTTATGCGAGCATTGTAAAACACCTACCCATATTTTAATTTTAGAATAAGCTTATACCTCCTTTATTCTGGGTTTGTAAAACCGGCCCTAAGTCTAATAGAAATTTTTGCAGCGTCCCTTTTTTTCTTGTACACACGTATCAGGCCCGGATTGAGCAAAATTTATTTAACAAAATTTGGTAATTATTAAAGGATTTTTTTTTGGATTTACCTTTCTTGTGATATTAGTTTTATACTGTCGATTTTTTCGACACTATTCATTTGACACCCTGTATAGCTTGCAACTTATACCATACGGATTCGAATGCAAATTTTATACGGAACTAGCGTTCGTTTGCATTCCCCACATTTCACGATGATATTCAGATAAAAATGATAAAAAGCTTTATTTTCAAACTGATGTCGTACTGATGTCGTCTAGAAATATATACGAGTTCCCAGCGTACCATCACTATTGCCGCATACGAAGATTCTTAGAAATAACCGGCTTAAATGAGCCATGAAACGTTCGAAATAGCGTCCCGAACTTGTTCGTTATATAACGACGATGTGCAGAAGATAGCCGGTACAAACCTTCTTGGCCACCGTCCAATATTTTTCTGAATTTAAAGCCTCCGGGTGTGACGTAGAACCTAGCAATCTTTAACGTGTGCCAGCTATCAAAAGAAATGGGTCGCTGATTCGAATTTACGTCGCTATTGGATATTACCGACCTAAAAATAAGGAAGAAAGCGTAGTGAGCGAGGTAAATGGAAAATGCACGATCTAAGCTACCTCGTAGGTAGTTGACCTAATAATTTTGATAAGAATTGTATGTAATGTCTAACTCAAATTCACTCTTAAATGTAGAACTTCCATATCTCATATTTAAATATTCTACTGCGATTGCAACGAAATGAAAGCGTTTTTATGCGAGCCAGGTTTACAATGCTTGAAAAACACAAAAATGTGATACAAGAGTTGTCGGATATTTTTTTTTAAATTAGCTGTACATATATCCGTTTAATAATGAATCTGGCAATGCTCATAGGACTGTAGTAAAAATTGTATTATGACTTTTAGCGCTAAGAGGCGTCACGTAACGCCTCATTCTCACTCTTTTATCATCAGTTTACACGAACTAGAGGTCATCTTCCCAGAATATCCTAATTTATGTCGCATCATGTCAAATTCCTGTCAGTTTGTTTTTCCGTTGTCTGTCACATTTTTAAATTGATTACTTATGATTACCAACTAATAGAAAGTAAATATTTTGCAGTGTCTAGAGGTGGCCACAATCTTACAAATAATGACAGTTGACAGTTAAGTATTGACACTATGATATTTGGTAGACTTGATAGAAGTTTTGGTCTTTTCCTGAAAAACCAACCTTTTCAGACATCTTACATTGATTAGGCCCTTGCTCTTTTAAGAAGACACTTACGTTTGCCATTCGTAACGTTAAAGCCACTCCGCTTCGCGTCGTCACTTTAAACTCGTTACTCGTGCTTTAAAAGCTCGATTATGCACTAGTGTCATAATATACTATTATATCGTGAAATACAAATTCCTTGAATAGATAAACTTAATAAGATATAATAGATTTCTAAGAAAACTGTATTTATCTATCTTCACATCCAAATTATTTCCACGAATGTAAAAATTTCTTCTAATACATTCCAAAAAATTAGAACATAACCCTGGAATTATTTCTTGATATTCGTTGGAAAACATTTAAGCTACTTTTCCATTTATAGAGCAGGCAACCCCATTCTATTTCAGGTAAACTCTACCAATCGGATCTATCTCCTCCCTAAGTCCCCCATTTCGCATGGAATATTTTTCCTAGAAAAGGATCAATTGTTTGATACTTGCGATGCGAACTAACCCAACGGCGCTGTCTCAACTTACAAAGAAGTTAAAACGTCGAAATGAGATAAACATCCATCTTTGTTTTCCCCCATACATCAGACTATACTTCAATCGGCTCTATTCCATCATAGAAGAGAACGAAACGAAGGAACGCCAGCAAAACAATTGAAATCGACAATCGGTAAAGACAATGAATGAGTGGGAAAACAATGACGACCGAAGAGATAGTAGAAAAGGCGTCATTCACGTCCTTCTAAGTCTTCTATTGGCGCACTCTAGATGCTGAACGAATAAAAGATCAAAAGCTTAGAATTGATTTTCCTTTTTTCTATCTGTAGGGCTGTGTGTATGTGGCGCTTTCGTTTGTGTATTTCGTCAAAATATTGAGAAAATATAAATAGAGGAGAGAAGTAGGTAGGGTATGATATCGAAGTGTTAGAAGGAAAAAACAGTGTGCGATAGAGAATATATAATTTATTTGGTTTTCTCCGAAATTTGTAAGGAGTTCACCTTCCGCCAAATGCGATAAACTTGTTTGGTAAATTGATTTTATAAGGCTCTTTCGTGCTTCGGTAAACCTTTTCTTGAAACCTCAGTAGTCGTGTAGGTCGTGTAGGTACTTAACCTGATTTGTCAAGTGTATAATGTTTCTTGTGAAAGTCAGCAGTGTGTAGGCAATTAAAGCTGAAGTTACTACTAATCACAATTAAACGTATACATGTATGTATGTACTTACGTATGTGGAATTATTGGTGCTATCTGGTAATAGTATTATCTACTTCGTAGAAATTTGTAGTGTCTGTTCGTTGTTCTCATTTTCTACATTATCTGCATGCGCCATGGCCTGCACAGGTGTTTTATGCGTCACCAGTTATTTTGCCTTTGGTATCGTGGTTGCCGGTCTTCTACTCAGGTTATTTTTAATCATAGGTAACCATACATCTTTGATATCCAGACTTGGTGTACTTATGGTATTTGGTGTTGAGGCCATATACACTGCTTCTTTTAGTATATAGTTTTTATATAATGTTTTTCTCTTGCCAGGATTGTCGCTTTGTCCCATTCAATCCTGTGGTCTTATTCCCAGGCATGTTTTGCCAAGTGTGATTTCACCTTTACCCCTAGTCCAACCAATATTCTCTTTTTTCTGACTCTGTCTTGTATGGGTCTGCTTGTTTCTCCGATGTACGCTCTTCCACATTCACATAGTACTTCGTGTCAGTATACAATTTTTTTTTCTCTGGTTTGCGTTTCCCGACTTGGTTTTGGTTAGGGTTGATCTGCTCGTGTTTGTCGTTCTTATTGCTATCCTAACCTTGTACTTGTTGTCTATTTTCCGGATTTTTCCTGATAGCCTATTTACATAAGGGATTACCGTTGTGCTTTAGTGTGTGGGTTATGTTACGGAAGTATTTTCTCCTATCTTCTTCCTCTGAACAGATAATCTTGGCTCTATCATATATAGACCTATCTACTCCGACTTTTACATTGTTCAGGTGGTTGGAGTCGATGTGTAAATATTGTCCTGTGTGAGTGGGTTTCCTGTATACTGTGGTCTTGAGTGTGCCGTCAAAGTTTTTATGTACTAGGACATTCAGAAACGGTATCTTACCCTCCGATTCTTTTTCCATAATAAATTTGTGCTGTTTTCCATATTGTGTACCTATATGTCGTAGGAATTCATTCAGCGCTTCTTCGCCATGGGGCCCAACGAACAACTTATATATGATATAATCCATTGTCAACAATCTCTCGTCATGAGTTACTTTATTAAAGTTATTGTACTTAGTTATTATACCTATGCAATACAGATAAATATAGGATTATATTGCAAGTACGACCTTTGGAAAGTTTTTCTCGGTCAAACCCGTTTGAACCAAACCCCAATTGGTTGTTTGGTTTACTGGTAAATTTGTTGACTTATTATGCAAATTCGGTATCAAAATTTTGTTCGTTGCTAATTCCCAATGGGTGGTCAACGACAAAATGACGTAGAAACTTTTCTTCAAGTTAGATAAAGTGTAATTTCTAGACTTTATAACTGTTTTCAAGAAACTGGATCTGTCGAAAAGAGAGCTAGAATCGGATGTCCATCAATAACTACCCCTGCTGAAGACCGATATATCACAATTTCTACACGCCAAGAACCTTTGAACACATATCGAATGTTAAGTAGGAGGCTCGCAGATGTGATGGGATGTAAATTTACGTTCTAGACGAGTTTTTGGAGGTGTACCATTTTCTCGCGAACATATGTGACAAAGATTAGAGTGGACAAGAGAGCGTGTCAATTAGATAGAAGAGTGGAAGTTGGTACTGTTCACTGGTAATATTGTCATTTTTCGGAAAGTCGTCGATCGCGGGTCTGGACACAACCTCTTATACCACGACACCGGCGATTAGTGCGAGAAGTTCACCCTTTCAGAGGAGACCCTGTTTGTGTATAAGAAGGAATTTGGTATAATGGCCGTACTAACTTGCTGGTTATTCCGGGAAACATGAATTCAGAAGTATACTTGAATCAGGTGAACAACAACATTGTGCCAGTGCTTTATGCTGCTGTGGGTTCAAGTTTCCTTTTATTTTGGATGATTCCATATTTAACTATATCTGCTCTATTGTGTGATGTCCATACATCCGATAGAGCATGCTTGGAATCAGTTGCAGAGATTTGGATCATCATAATTCCCAACCACCAACAATGCAAAAAAAAATGAGAAATTTGCTTCCACAACTCTTTATAAGAAATATGTCATGTAATAATCACAAACGCAATTGTTATAACACTACAGTACTTAAGAGTTGAGTTGAATTCTTGGGTCATGCCAAATTTGTAATTAGTCATTATGTTCTTGGATAAACAACGAAGATCTGTCTTCCATTCTTCCTTCTATTCCTTTGTTGTTTCATTTTCAATTTTTTTATTCAAACCTTTTTTCTACATAAAGTTAATTCTTTAACTTTGTTGGAGTATTTAAACTACATGTTTAAGTACATTATTTCGATCTCTTGCGTTACTTTCAGGACTCCTGAGTTAGAAACAATGTGTTGGATATGTTCAACAATGGCATTTGCAGTGGTCAATTTGTTACAAAGTCACAAAAGCTGACAAATTACTAAATATTTTGTACTTAAAGAGCAACTTTATGGATTTTCATAGTTTCCCAACAATTTCAGCAATCTGGTATAGGGTTATATCCTTTTCTAGTTTTTAAAACAAGAGATCGAACTGAACTTGATTCTTGTTCAGTTCCAACCAATGATAAAGTTTATGGGTGGTTTGTGGCGAAAATGCTGTGCCACTTCATACTTCCCACAAGCTCATCATTAGTTGTAACTGAACAAGAACCAATTGAGTTATATTGCTTTTAAATAATCATATTTTTCTTCCCATAATTTCAATCAAATTTGCAAAATCCTTGAGCATGTAAGAACAACATTGCGACCACACATTTGCCAAAAGCTGTGGTGATTATTGTACTAAAAGTGCTGTTTGAATTAAAGGAGACAGATTTGATTACTAGGTACGATTTTTCTTTGCGAGTAATGACTCCAATAGAAAATAGACCCGAATGGTTACAACGTATTTTATGGAGAGATGAAGCACATTTTACTTTGAATTTTAGAATCAATACTCAAAAACTGTAGAATCTGGTCTGCGGAAAATCCACAAAAACTCATTTAACAGTAAAAGAATTGTTAACCAACGTTTTGCAAGATCGTATGTTAAGCAGACAATTCACGAATTCATGGGCATCAGGATCACTTGACCTTAACCTTGGGGGATTACTGGCACGGAGTTATTTCAAATATTTAGTGTTTAGAAGACGATCAACGTTACAAAAATTAAAAGACAATATTACCAACGGAATGCTATGTAAAATTTAGAGGAAAAAATTGTAATCGACTGATATTAACTCGTAACTGGTTTTGGGCATACTAAATCTCATTTCTTGAGCAATTAGATTTAATTTATTACTTGCTATTAACTTGTAACTCCTACCCTCCTCCCCTTAACTCAAACTTCTAGTAAACCAGCCAAAACTTCGATATCAAGACGAAGGAATTAATTTAGTTAATTCAGCTACCATGAAGCAAATAATTTCAAACGCAAGCTTTCTAGCTTATCGCAAATATTCCCACTTTACATTTTCAAATTGTCAATATTTCATCCTCGAGTGTACTCCACGATTGCCGCAGTCGCAAACTTTCCTAAAATAGTTAACATTGGAATTTAAGTGAACACGTCTCAGATGTTATGCTCATTCGGCAGATGACTCCTTGTCCGCACCCCATCCGTGAAACTTGAAGGAATGTCAGTTTGGAGTCAACCGAGAAAAGGAAGAGAAACCACTTCTTTGAAGACGAATGGCTCCAAGAGTTTAATGTTTCGGAAAAGTTATGTCAGCCAGCTGGAAATTTAAACAGGTTATTTGACGGTCGATTTTCCACGAAAGTATCAACTTCTATGTGTTTATTTGTGTGTAGTATGTTCGCCGTTCAAGCCGTTGATCGTTCATGTTCGAAAGGGAGTAATGTAAAATTTATTTAATCTTTGATATAAGTCGGAAGTTTCGTTAAGTTTACTAGAGCAGAAGCGGGTGAAATGTGGATATATCAAGTGAGGTCAGAGTATTAATATCGATGTCATAAGTCTGTCTTGCTGCGGATATTTTATTTCGTAACTCGTCCTGGTTAGGGATAATTTTAGTTTGCATTAATACAAGCTTTTAATGGGGGAAATATGTAACAAATTAATGTTCGAAATAGTGAACTTTGTTGATAAACGGCGGTAATAATGTGTTTACATATCTTTCAGTAGTTAGAGTTTGGCTAAGCGATATAGGTGCAATTATTTGTCTTCTTGAAACTGCTAGCGAAGCACTTATTTCTTTGGATGCAGCAAGGCAAGCAATTTTCATCGTCTCCCAAGCTGGTACGGTCAAATGGGACAAATTTAATTTACCAAAATTAGTATCTAGGCTAATTTACACACAGGGAACACCAATTCGATGTTCATTCTGAGATCCAAAAATAAATTTAAAAATTCCAGCAATGGAATGCCAGAAATTACAATAAAACGCCTCAGCAAAAGAGGAACATTCTAGTCGAGACCATCGAAGCATACACCCCCGAAAATTTTGCTCCGAACGGTGAAAATTTAACCTCAAATTTCGTGCCATCGATAACACTCATCAACAGGTTTTTTTTTCTTACACTCTGATAGGTGTACGTTATGGACTTTTTCATTACAATTCTGAAAATATTTTCTAAAATTGTCTAAAGATATTTTTTTATTAGCAAGTTAAAAGAAACTATCAAGTTCTTATCATGCTAACGGGCATGTCTGAAGAAGATTTCACATGTTTGGGCTTCATTTGTGAATCATAGTCGTTAAACCACTCCCTTTTTTTCTCTAGAACCAATCAAATCAAGGAATTAATAGATCTGTGCATTTGTGAGTTTATATGAGACCCTACAGACACGTTATTCGACTCAAATTGACTCAATGTGAGGTAGTAACATTAGTTAAACGTTTTTTGAATTCACAATGTCCCGTATGTATGTATGTAAACAATCGTAACAGTTCTTCTTATGTATGTGGAGAATTCGCCGTTCAACAGCATAGACGAAGTTGTGGACCCCTCACAATATCTCTGCACAATGTGCTGTTACTTTGAGGAGCTGGGTAAAAGGTAAGAGTATAGCTATGCCATTTGGTAGGCCTATGATTTGGCGAGAGCAAAAGGATCATTCGACAGACTACTACTTTTGCTGTACAAAGACCTACGGGTTTTCCAGTAAAAGTAAGGATACAATTACCTATCCTAATTTACCTTCTACCACTCGTCCAGTTCCTCAATCGGAAGTTTTGCCAGTACCAAGTCCTACGGATGTTTCGGACCAAGAACATGTTGAAACCGAGGTAGAAGAATATCTACATTTCAGAGTTGTCGGACACAGATGAAGAATATTTGCCATCTGAAGAGGACACGCCTCATTTAATAAGTCAATTGGATTAAATGACTTAGTTCGAGATCTCAATTTATCAAAAACTCAGGCAGAAATATTAAAATCAAGACTGCAAGGATGGAAGTTGTTAGCTCCGGGTACGCGTATTTCTGTATATCGGGATCGCCAGAAGGAACTGTCGCAGTATGTTTCAACTGAAGAACGTCTTTCATTTTGCAATAATGTCGACGATTTAATGCGAGAATTAAGTTACAAACACCAACCGGAAGAATGGCATCTTTTTATAGATGCTTCTAAATTGAATTTGAAAGCTGTCCTTCTACATATAGGAAACATCTACCCCTCCATTCCTGTTGGCCATGCAGTGCACATGAAGCAAACATATAACATGACACGTCTCCTTGATAAAATCAATTCCAAAACCTATAAATGGTACATCAGTGCTCATGTAATCAATCTCAAAGTAGTTGCAATTCTACTTGGTCTACAACTTGGATTCTCAAAATATTGCTGTTTCCTTTATGAATGGGATAGTCGAGCGAGAAATTTGCAATATACTGTTAAGCAATGGCCAACCAGAATACAATATACTCCTGGAGAAAAGAACGTAGCCCATAATTCGCTGGTGGAGCCTCATAAAATACTTTTACCGCCATTACACATAAAATTAGGTCTGATGAAGAATTTCATCGAAGCATTGGACAAAGAGATCGTAGATGAAACAAATCGATATGCTGCCCAAAACAATATCACTAAAATATGCGACAAATATCTTATACAACATTTCATGCGGATTCTTCTATTCTCTGGGTATCACAGTGTACCACAAGCCACATTGTATTGGAGCTTAGATGCAGCATTCGGTATTCCAATGATTCGCCAAACAATGTCACGGAATATGTTCACGAAGTTGAAAGCAAACATTCATATCGCTAACAATGACAATTTGGATATTTCTGATAAGTTCGCAAAGGTTCGGCCATTGTTTGACATGCTCAATAAACGTTACATACAGTTTGGTGTTTTTGCGGAGCATTTGTCGATAGACGAAACGATGGTTCCCTACTTCGGCCGCCATTCAGCGAAAATGTTTATACATGCGAAGCCAATCCGTTTCGGATATAAACTTTGGGCGCTTTGCTCAAGCAATGGATACATGTTTCAGTTTAGCCCCTATTCGGGTGCATCCGGCATTTCCAACAAGAGTTTGGGACTCGGTGCATCCGTGATAATGGAACTATTATCACATTGTGAGCATCCAATGCAGCACACCGTTCACTTTGATAATTTTTATACCTCGCATTACTTGCTTTGCTTGCTGAAAGAGAGAGATTTCTGTGCAACCGGTACTGTCCAACCCAACCGTGCCGGCTGGTGTTGCCGGCGCCCCTCTACAAACTGGGAAAAAAGCCTTGAAAAAGCATGATACCGACTATGTCTATGATACAAAAAATGACGTTATGGTAATTCGTTGGATGGACAATTCTGAAGTTACTATCGCAACCAATTACGACACAATCGAACCAATGGTAACAGTACAACGCTTCAGCAAGGAGAAGAAGAAAAAAGTTGGCGTTCCACAGCCCCTCGCCTTCAACAATTACAACAGGTACTATATGGGCGGCGTGGATGTACACGACAATGGGGTTGCCAATTACCGTATCGGAATTCGTACAAAAAGTGGTGGTGGCCGCTATGGGTCCAATGTTTGGATAGCGCTGTTGTCAATGCCTGGAAACTTCATTGCATCGTAGCAGCTTCGAGAAAGACGAAACCTATGTCACAGCTTGACTTCAAAAACTCGGTGACCAAGTCTCTGCTGCTTTTGTCGGAGGATGCAATGGACGGAAATGAATCTTCATCTACTGAAGTTTCAGACAATGAATATAGGCAGCAAAACCTTCCGATGGTAGACGGATTGCTCGTTCCTTTGAAAAGCTCTAATCGTCGCCGTTGCATTGTCTGCGCACCAAAAGCCACCATATTTAAGTGTGAAAAGTGCAACGTCCATCTACACTCAGAGAATTGCTTCAAATTGTTCCATGAAAACAAACAATTTTATTTACAACGCCGTGCTACACGGTCAAATAAAAAACAACGAATTGTATAATTCTGTGAAAAGTTTTATTTTCAAATAAATACTTGAAACTAAAAAAAAACCGTTTTTTGCTTACCTGTAGGTATTTACCCTGTTTTCCCTACAAATATTTTGAAATATTACTTGCTACTATACTTACCTTTGGAAATATGTAGCATAAACATCATAAACAACTAAAAAAATTGTAGCGAACAAAAACTTTTCAAAACACTTTGCAGTACCAGCGTGTGGTCAAACACACGGCAATTTTCTGAAACTACTCGTCATAAGATGTCATAAGACATACCTGAAATTTTCATCAAAAAATTCCAACGTTGAAATTTCCGGTAATTAATGAGTTAAGTCTTGAAATACATTTCTTGTATTCGCACCTAAACTTCTTTCCCCCGAATCTTGGCGATATTAGTGACGAGCATGGAGAATGATTTCGTCAGGATATTTCCACTATTGAAAAACGCTATCAGGGCAAGTGGAATAGCGTGATGCTTGCTGACTACTGTTGGACTTTAATTTCGGAATGTTCTTCATCCCAATATAAAAGAAAAGTGAAAAGCAAGACTTTCTAAATACGTCCCAGAATAGCATATCCTTAGTTAGTGTTAGTTTGTATGATCAATATGAATTTCATTTGTTTATAGTATCAGACGTGATAGAAGAAATTTGTTTTTATAATAATTATTAGGAATATAAAACAAAATAAGTTTGTATATAATTCATAAAGAAAAATTAAAAAAAATAAAATTTGTTGTTCTGTGTAATCGAACTTGACATAACCTACAAAAATAGACTATGTCAAATATTACGATATCAGGCGAAAACACGATAATCAGCTACCTGTAGTATCACACGCACGATACCACTTGATTATCTGAGATCCTACAAGAAACCAGAAGCATCAATGAACTCCAGCTGATCCAAGATCGAGTTCGGTCATGCCAGATAATCCGGAGTCCATTCACTTGACAATTACATATATCCGAGATTATAAGGTTACTTAGCGGAAAACGCGGTGTTTCTATGAAAATGTTTTTTTTTGTTCACTATCAAGAACTTTTCTTATTTCACAGTTAAAGAAATAATGTAAGCTGATTTACGCTAATGCGTCAGTTTATAAGTAATTCACTTGAATATCAATAATACATTTGTTGAATTAAACACAGCGATACCATTACGTATGAGTAAACTAAAATGGCTCCAACTCCATGTTTTGAGCTCTAATTCCACATTTATCTCACTAATTCATAAAGCCCGACTTTATCTACGAATATATAATTTTTGTTTCAGGCGGTCGTATCGACCACGCACACCATTACAACAATGCCTACAGAGCCCTAGACGAGACTCTAGCATTGGAAACCGCTCTACTCGCCGCCCTGGCTCTGGTCAATCCCACTGAAACGTTACTCGTGCTAACCGCCGACCATTCACACGTGTTTACCTTCGGTGGTCAGGCGACACCGAGAGGACATCCCATACTCGGTAAGTGCCGTCAGATGTAGCTAAATATGTACCCGTTTTGCTATTCTGTGTTTATACAATGGTAGGTGCGGTGCGTATTTGCTTCGGAATAGCACAAAGGTCGTAGTTGGCGGATTATATGTAATGTTTAACCGTATAGAAATTATCGTTATATTTTTGAAACTATATTATTAAGTCAATGTTTGCTTTATCAATGAACTTAATTTACGTTTCTATCCATTTCCACGAGTATTCGTAGATTAATGAGGATAACCGGGACGATTACTCTGCAAATAATATCCTAATTTAATACTAGGAAATTAATTTTAATAGCGCAACTAATCACATAAGGAAGTCTGCTGTATAATAACGATTTCCCGCAAGATATTATAACAATGTACACAATATTCTGACTTATCCACACGGCCTTGTGTGTATGTATTTACATCAAAACAATAGCTTACTAGCATAATCTAAACATAACATTTCCATAACAATAGCTAATTGGAAATTTTCAGTTGAAATTAGATACGCCAAACTCAGAAAACAAACCCTTGAGGTAGAAGTTTATATTTCAACGATACCGTGTATATAAAACATCACAAACACCCTTCCCTCTTAGCGTAAGCGTAAAGTGTTTTTAATATTCCCTTTCATTCTGTAATATAGACACACAAGTTCGTTGCCTAATACCGTATAAAATTACACACCGGCAAAACTTGCACGGAAACTTTCTCACTAACCGGAGAGAGTAGACCGTCTTTGTCCGAAGGAGATATGACTCTAAGGTTCTTTTCTGCCGGTTCCTTCATCTAACGCTGGTATATGTAAGGAAACTCTAGTCGAGTTAACTGGGTTTAACGTAAAGCGGAAGTTGTGAGAGAACAATATCCTTCTATTTTAGTAATGGGATTGCTATGAAGGTTGCGTGTAAAGATTCTGTGTTAGGTCGTACGCAATGTTGGATGTTTCGAACTGATGTAATAGTCTAATTAGTATCGAATTCATGTTAGTGAAAACCCTTTCATTGTTCCTTTTGCGGAGGGGCATAAGGTCATGCATTTTGGGAAATTTAAGTAAAATATGTTTCTTACGAGAATTCTGTAGGCAAATGATCATTTGTATCACGAAAATATTTTTAAGTGGTAACTCAAGATTAAATTTTGTCTTAAACGAAATGTTCTTGAAGTTTTTCTTTCAAACTTAAACGTTTTTATTATCTAGATCCACTTGTTCCACTTGTTAGGTCAATGATAACACTTGCAATTCGAACAAAAGTCAAATTTATCCCAAAACCTTTACAATACCTATATATAATCTGGTTTTCGTAACAACTTCTTCAGTGGAATAAAATTGACATTTATTTAGTGCCAAATTATAAATAAATAACTAGCCATGCCTATCAACAAAATTATCTACAGATAAAGAAATTCAGTGATATATAGGATTATTTTTACAATATAGTGGACAATTTAAGATATTTTGAAATGTAAATTTATAATCATAACACTAATGCTCCTTATATCAATGTATTTTTTTGTCAAGCTCTAACAATTCTGTTCAAGGAGTAGGGAAAAACATGGCAAAACAAAACTAGTCAAGAGCTTAATTTTATCAAATTCAGGCGTGATTAGGTGATTAAATTATTATAAATAATACTTAAATTTTCTATATCTGTTCTAAAATTGACCGCGTTATTTTCTTTTTTAATGTATATCATTTCATATATTAATCTTTTTTTATAACTATTTTCTTTTTTTTAAATCTTAACATTTTCAAAATCAAAGTTATGTCGTAATTCTTTAGAATGCTTAGACAAAGCAGTTTCCGCGGTTATGTTATGCGTTACAGTGTATTGATGATTATACAGTCGTTTTTTTAGATACTGTCTAGTTTGCCCTACGTAACATTTATTACAGTCTTTGCATTCTAATTTATATACGACATTACTTTGATTATCTTTTTTAATCTTAGTTTTTAAATTTGTAAATAACTGTCTGTTATTGTATGGTGTAAATGTAATGTTTATATCTGATTTTTTAAATTCGTATTTAATTTTGTCACTTAAGTCGTTAATGTATGGAATTGTGTGATA
>ML216467.1:3820-25002 GCA_004785975.1 Popillia japonica
AATCGTTAATATATTTTGACCTGTAAAATTTTTGGTTAGAAATGAAACAATGTGACAATTCATATTGTGACGTAGAAATAACATTAATTACTTAGAAAGTAAAATATTTTTAAACTTTCCCAAAATTTTTAAAATAATTATTAGAGAAATAGTTTTAGCAAATTCCATTTATTGAGTTCTTCACAAAATAATTTAATTTAAAATTTAGAAGCACACTCACGCCTAAACAGCATTCTTTAAGAACATTAATTACTTAGAAAGTAAAATATTATGTAAAATTTCCCAAAATTTTTAAAATAATTACCTACATAATGCGCGTGAAACCATTTCAGCGCCAAAATATCCACATTCCAAGCAAAATTCCGTCAATTAGAAAGCCTAATTAGGAAGCTTAATTAGAAACCGATCTAATTAGCGGGTAAAACCTAAAAAACCGGTTGGCGTCATAGTGAGGTAGCCCTCCTACTTGCGTGCACAGTAATTCCAAGATTAAATCTAAGAAATAAAACATAGTGTACATATTTCCAGTCTAAGTGCTAGCAGTTTTTCTTTCATTCGCGCAAGTCTTACAAACCCTGCCTGGTTGAAGTAATGAATAAATCTTCAAATGTTTTTGTTTCTTGCAAACGTTAAAGCTAATTTTTGAGACTTATTTTATTTGGTATGCGTCAATATGAAAACCAATCCTTTACTGTTAATTTAAGTATAAAGTACACACATTAAATTTATGTTTGCTATTTCATTTGCGTTTCAATAACACTTCATTGCAAACCTGTATTAAACGCCTAATTAAAATACTTTAGCAGCTTTCCATACAAAAACACTCAAACAGAAACATACAAATGCAGCAACAGATTCGTTAAAATTGTTTTATATTGTTCGGTAACTTAATGATCTTATACTAAATATATTCATACCTTAGTAGGTATTTATCTGTATAAAGCCATAATTTACCACAAAAGTAATACAATTAGTATAGACTACAAAACGTACTTTAAGTGCGAGCATCATAATGAGAAGAAGAAAGCCAAGTAAAAATATTTATACGTTGCAGCTTTTTACATGAGAGAATACGCAGAATACCACAGAGGTCCTTTACAGTACAAGTTCCTATGATATACTTATAGAAATTCGATTTAAATTGACGATAATTGCAAAATTACATCAACATATTTATTCCGTATTGTTTAAGTGCCTGGTGAGCATGCAGACAATAAATTATGTCCCGTATTAAATGTTACAGGTTTTCGATGAATTACGTGCAGCGAATAACTAACATGCTACCGTTGTCTTAAATGGCTTTAAATGAGCTCGCACCAATACAGCAACTTCAGCTAAGTTTAAGATTCTATGTAGGTACATAAAAGAAAAAATATCTAAAGCTTACGGTTTCGAGGAATCTCAGTACATTTTAACGACTATGTTATTTAATATAGATTAGTTGCAATTTAGCAGGGCTGTATTACCGCAGATTGAGATTCTGTGTTAAGTTCCGATACTAAATCTTCACTTAACCAAAGCGTCTGGAGGTAACCAAACTGCCTACTTAGTAAGTTAAAATATGTAAAGCTAAATGTCTGGTCAGAAATCAATACTAGCCTAGTTTGTAGTGAATACAAGGTATTGCGTGGATTTCAATAGTTATGAGAATGATGTGTTCAAAATGCAAATTATCAGTGAACTCTCAATGTCATAAACCCCAGAAATATCCGTTCCCATGAAGAGGCAGCACCACAGTATTCTGTCTTCAGTTCCAGAAGTGTGTGCATGTGAAAATATATTGTTGATACAACATTTTTGCCACTGAGAATCTTAAGTTACGTTATTTGCGGTCAGTAACCTAATGGGAAATGGTAAGAAAACCTGCATAGCTATTGCAGTAAGATTGTAATTAGTGACAATGATTTATTTAATTAAAGAGTTATAGCATCCTCTCCTACATTGCCGCTCATGGAAGTTTGGCCAGATATCAAAAGTTTAAAAATCAAACAATAAAAGCCAATTAATACAGAAAGAAAAATTATTACTCCTGATAGTAAAAACTATCAAAAACTAATAACAATGTAATAATATTTATTATTAGTTATTAATAAGTCTTGAATATTTGTTTCATCAAAATATTCAGCTTTTGGTCTTGGAACAGCGTGAGTAACTCGCGGCATCCTTTCAACTAATTTACTTAGTGTGCGGCCTGGAATAGTGTTCCATTCTTGGTGGAGCATATTCCAGAACTGTTCTCTGGAAGGAGGACCAACCAATCAAACTCTTGTATCAAGCTCATCCCAGAGTAGCTTAATAGGATTCAGATCCGGTCTCTGGGGGTGGCCATTTGATAGTTTTTAACACATTTGCTTCCTTTTGCTCGTTCAGATACCCCATACACACTTGGGCTGTGTGGTTGGGATCATTATCCTGCTTGAAAGTAAAATTTTGCCCGATTACTCGCAGCCCAGAAGGAATGGCATAATTTTCTAATATGTCGCGGTAGTGTTCTTTCCTCATTATTCCTTGGATTCGATGTAGTGTGCCTAGTTCTAAACGGTTACTAAACCACCAATGCATTGGAAAAGTATTCTCTCACAAGCGGAAAGTCAAAAAAACACTTTCCTCTTATGACTAAATACTCTAAATATGCATTCGTCACTCCATAAAACTTTTTTCCACTGTTCTACAATCCCCGTGTTCTTGAGCCCACATTCGTCATTTCACTCTCTTACCACGGCGTAACAATAGTTTACGAGCAACCCAACGACATTGTAAATTACCTTCCACCAGCAGAAGTTTGACGATGGATCCTCAAACGGGATGTCGACGTCCGCCGATTGAATTCGTTCGCCATTCCAGGTGCTGATTTAGGGTGATTTCGCTTACTTATTTCTCGTAGAAGATTATCTGCTGGGATAGGGATTCTAGACGGCCCTGGACGGTCACGATCCTCTAAATCGCCTGTATCCTTATATGGTGTATTTTACTGTAGATGAGACCAAATTTAATTTTTCATCGATCTGCCTAGTGGTATAACCTTCTTCAGGCAATGTTATTATGCTAGATCGTTTAGCAACACCTATTTCTGACACTTTCACTCACTATTATGTCACTAATCTATTATCAAATAGATACCAAAAGCGCATTACAATTTTGTAAATGATAAATCCAGGTAGGTAGTAGCTTCTAACAGAGGAGCCAATGCAATACAACCATTACCTGCTACCGTAATAACTAAAATTAAAGTTTTGTAAAACTTTTGTTTTGGCCAAACCACTTTGAGCGATAGTGTATATGTTATCAGGCTTCCAACTGTATTGCTGGCATAGGAGGCTAAATACAAATATTGCAAACTATTTATTTATTGAAGCAGTACTAATACAAATATAACAAAATTAGTTGGTTAGATGTGCGTTAGTTAATTGTTGACTTTTAAAATGATTAAAGATACAACGTTGCATGTACTTAATATAAAAACATGGCTGGTATATATAAGTTCATAAATACCGATAATAATAGAAACTAAATCAAGATGTCGTCAATCAAAATTAACATGCTGACGAAATGACGCATGAAAAATAATACAAATCTTATTCCATAATGCAACAGTGCGTGGAGCAAGTCAAACAGGTAAATATTTTATCTAATCGAAAAAAAGTAAATTAAAACCTACTTTGTTGACATAAAACAATACCAAACACAGCAAAACTTATAATTTAAAAAGTTGTCTAGACTAAAATGTACTTACGTGAAGTACGCATCAGCACAGATATCTTTTAGATTCATTTTACAGCGTCTCTTCCTCAATTATATCACTTTGATTAATTGTACAATTTTTTGTAAGTAGCAGAATAAAGTGTCTATTTTCAACACTTCTACTACAGTGCTTCTGTTTTTGATTACTTTTGAAATAAGTTAATTGACCTACTTTATTAATTTGCAACTACATATAATGTAGGAACTATACGTTAAATAGTTTAGCTACCTCTGTGATTTACCTAGAAATACTCTCCTAATTTTATAACTGAAGTATCATCGCCTATAATTGGTATATCGTTTGCGTAAAGTAAGAAAAGCAGTGCGCAAGATTGCACGTTTCGGTGCTCATATGTATACCATTCGTTGTTGTTCACACACACTACCTGCACCGCAAGAACTACAGTGGTAAGTCCAACAAGCAATACAGATTGAAAGCCACTATAGTTACACTCACCACAGATAAAAATAAAATAAAACAAATGGCGCGGGAGATATACAACAAACTTAACCGCATACCCATCTTACTATAAACAACTAGCATCAATAAAACTACAAAAAGATTTGAATTTTTACAAGACTTTGTCTGACCTAAATGGACTTCCTATGGAACGGAAGCTTTTATGTAGAAGAAATGAAGCGGCAATCAGTCTGTCAGCTAACATATGCCTAGTTTTCATTAGTAGGTAGAGTTAGTAGTAGAGTTTCATGGAAAAGTACTAACTATCCTTATTACGCTACCAATGAAAASGGAAATGGTAGAGTAGAGTGCATGATAGCGGTAGAGTAGAGTGGGATAGAACGGTGGTAGGGCACTATACCAATGAAAACAGTATTGTGTCAGTCGAGCATAGTAAAATTCAATATCATATATCTGCTGTACTCTACCAGGTAGCATACTATTTGCAATTTACGTGAAAATAGGAACTTTACCAAAGTAGGTAGAGTCGAGTTAGTTCGATTAAAAAGTACGCTAGTTACTCTACTACTAATGCTACCAATGAAAACTAGGCAATTTTCAGGGAACCTTCTCGAACAACAAAGCATTCATACTAGCAATTTAAAACAGCTTGTTGGTATACATACACGTGGATGACACTTTCGTTGTAAGGCCGCATAGACGCGAAATATTAGATTATTTTCTGCGACATTTGAGCTGAGAATGCCCAAACGTTAATTTTATCCATAAGTCCACCTATAAATTATTTAATACCCACAACCAATGTTGATCAGATACAAAATTTCTATACGATAACTGCTGCCATTTTTTGATATTATACACATTTACTTATCGCTTCATATCCTCAATGTTCGGGTTTGTGGAAATCGTCTCACAAAAATCTATTTTATTCTCTATTCATATTATAACAACGAATTAACAAAAAAATGTTTTTGTCTGAAGCGAAAGCTTTCGTAGATATGTAGGTATATTGTTTTTATAATAATCGTTGTCGCTTTCGTGAACATCATCCTATTATGTTATATTAGGATGTGACCACAACTATCGTTCAAATGTTTATAATACGTCTTCCAATTAACTAGTAAGTATCCGACTAGAGTGTATTTTCGTGATGGACTTGCGCTGTTATACAGGAAGACCATCTAGCAAACGGGCAAGGAGAAAAACCTTATTAAATAACCAGTTTTCACGGGTTGTTTACGTGAAATTGATTACTATCGTCTAATTTGACGAATAAGAAATTGTGCGGTCTAATGAAGTAATAATAACCATAACAAATTACAAATAAGTGAACTTAAAAAAAAAAACTAAATTAATAAAATAATTAAATTGATCTCATAAAGGATACTTGACATGTAAGGTTAAAATACAAGACAATAAACTCAATAAATTAACAACAGTAATTATTGTAACACACTACTAATTTACTAATCTCCATACTGTGGTAGTAACGTTAACGTACAGTACTTTAGCAAAATAATTAATCAATTGTTCCTGTAATATTGGCAAAAGGAGGGATACTAGACTGCGAGGGTGTAGTGTTATATAAGTATTATATGTACATACATATGTATTTTATATATCGGATACATTTATTACTAGAGCTGAGCAGTAATTTTAGGCACCTTCGCTATCTCTACTACAACTTATGGGATAAATTCTTATCCTGTCAGTTGGTGTTAAACTATAGATAAGTATTTACCCGAAAAAGTGATAGTTCTACTCAAATTGAATGTGTTTGTTTTCTTTTCGCGATTAAATTACATCTAAAACCTGGAGTGAAAAAAAAGTGATAGAATTGTTGTCTAATAAAGATAAGTTAAACACCGATTTAACACCACAAAGACAATAAGTTATCCATTACTGCATAATTCATAGATCAGGAGATAGAATACATCCAAATGTAAAACATTTTATCTGCTTTGGAGAAACCCAACACCGAAGTCTATCC
Organism: Popillia japonica; assembly: GCA_004785975.1. NCBI lineage: Eukaryota > Metazoa > Arthropoda > Insecta > Coleoptera > Scarabaeidae > Popillia > Popillia japonica. The sequence continues at coordinate 9,973 of ML216467.1, forward strand.
GAAAAAATGAAAATGTTATCCTAAAGGAGTTAGATTTGGTTAGGTTGCACTTAATTCCCGCGTAAGCATTTTGTTAGAGAAAGGGCAGCGTTCCTGTTCTAACACGAATAACGACTATTCTGTATATGTACTTCGGTTAACGAAAATGGATGCTGCATTTTATTTACGCATCAAATATAGAAATCCAAAGTAATGGGTGAAAATAAATAGTGATTTACTCACAAAAGAGATCGTATTTAGAGAAAATTTTCAGATAGGATTCAAACTAACACTGCTTTTACACGGTAATATTTTCAGAATAGTGAGCAATGCTAAAGATTTGTAACGTCATAAATAAGATTCGTATTCATGAAAATATGAATAAACCAGACACATTCATATCACAGGCTGTAGCGAGATACAGATGAATATTTTTTATCAACATATATTCCGATCTTTTTAGGATATTCTGTATTTGCGACGGTTTTTATAGAAAGCGGTATAGTACCTGGCAGCAGAGTGTCGGAGGCCTTGGTGCAAAAGTCTAAATGCATTCCTGTACTGCGATTCCCAAAAGCTGATTTCGGATATCACGGCGCGGTTCCACCGACCTAGCCTCTGGTAGCTGGTACTGACGTCAGTAGAACGACGCGAAGGACAAACTTTAACTCTTCTCGGGATAACAGTTATCACCTCAGAAGTAAAGAATTTATTTGTTTTGAGATAAAACTAACAGTTTTAAGAATAACTGTAACTCCTTTCGGGGTAACAGTTACTACATCGAAAGATTAGTAGTTCTCCTTTTCAAGATAATATTAACACTTCTCAGGATAACCCTAACTCTTTTCTGGGTAACAGCCACTACCTCGGAAGTTAACTATTTCTCCTTTTAGAGATTATACTAACACTTTTGAGTGTAAGTGTAACTCTTTTCGGAGTAACAGTAACTACCTCAGCATTTAAACATTTCTCCTTTTCGAGATAATACCAACACTTTTAAAGATAACACTTTTCGGGATTGCAGTTACTATATCAAGGCTAAGTATTTTTCCTTTTCGAGATGAGACTAACACTTTACAAGATATAAGCAACTACCGCAGGGGCAATGTTGTTATCACTTCTGAATATAGTACTAACACTTTTTATTCTAACTCCATTAATTTTAACACCAGAAGCGGATGGACGCGAGGGAACACCGCAAAAGTGTTGAAAATGTGTTAGAATTAACTCCAGATTTTTATGTGTGTAGTGAACTGGCTAGGAGAATGCTACAGAATTTAATAAATATTTGATTATCTTGTTCTTCCATTTTGAGCTACATATTATTTACCAATAACTGTCCTCGATCACTTATAAAGATAATATGTATGTAGTAGTTAATAGTGCTTGTATCAGAATGTTGCAGAAATTGAAAAAATTCTGATTGTTTCATTGATGTTAAGTTTTTTAAGTTCTTTTTTTGTAACAAAAAATTCAATACCGATAAGAGACTCCAATTTTGGAGTATTTTCCAATGAGAACTCAATCTGTACCTGCAATTAAAACTGCATATACAAATTATGGCTATGAAGGTGAAATTACAGGCCGCTCAACTAGCGGAGTTCTTGGGATGTGAGAAGGTCTAATATTCTGGTATACTCAAAAGCAACATCTTGTGGCAACTTTAGTTGCTGAGGTCGAGTATCGAGCTGCTGTTTCTTCAATACATAACATCTTCTGGCTACGACGTATAGAGAAGGAACTGGCCATACTAAATACTGATAAACCAACTATCCTATGCACAATCATATGCTAAAAAATACCTACGAAAGAAAAACCACAAACTGCAAAAAAACACATAGATATTACCAGAAAGTTCATTCAAGAACATATCGCAAAAATACATAGTAATACTAAAACATGTAGGTAGTTCAAGTCAGTTGGTTGATATATTGATCAAATCTTTGACTCGCAAGGTATTTGAAGACCTGCGAACAAGCATAATTAAGGAGGTTTGATGACAATTAATTTTTTTTTTTTTGAATTTACCGACATCAGCCTAAAAATAACGTTAGTTAGTTACTAGGCTTGGTAAGTATACTGTGATAGTATGTGTGCAATGTCAGATCAGGCGTGAAGTTTTTTGTTGAATACAAAAGTGTAATTTTTTAGTTATTAAAAATACAAAAACGAATATATGCATGCACCTTTGTTACCAGAAATTAAAAACTGATAAGTTTTTAATTTCCGAAAACAATCCGAATTTCTATCAATTTCCACGACATAGAAGTCGTAGAAGTACTGAATGGTTGACGTTCCACTTCTTGGTTGGATATCTGGACAAATTCTAAAACGTTTCTTTTCATCTAAGCATAATACCAATCCGTACAGATACCTTCTTACAAATCGGCTAATTTAGCACCATTTAAGTATTGGTGAAATATATTTTACTCACGATCCGTTAGTAAAATGAACATTTCCAACCGTCAAATAGGTTAGAAAATGCGTTATTATTACATACGAAGGTAGATAATAGCACTTTACCCGCTAGCTTATGTCACTTTCCCGGCTAGCTAATGTCATTTCAGAGTTTATGAAACGTAAGTGGGTGAGTGTCATTTAAATAAGTAAAGCAGACTACCTGTCAAAAAATATGACAAATCAATTGCTACGTTACATAGCAACAGTACCTATCAAGAGCAATTGTCAAAATACCATGAAATTTAATACTATTATATTTTTGAAATTTAATGGTTTAGTAGCATATATGTATGTATGTATAATAATTAATTACTAACCGATCCTGAGTGAAATAGTATACAAACCTTGGCGGAAAGATTCATTCCCGTTACGAGAAGTTCTAATCTTTCGACGGTAATGAACCACTTTCCACCTGGGTATGTAATATACTATTTGGAATCTTCTGGGAATTGTTATAAAATTTCATTGCTCCCTGTCACTTTTTCGTGCAATTGCAGCCTTCGAGGTGCTATTAACTGATTTGGTACACAATATCTCTCTTTGATATACCTTGTTGCTACATTTCCTATTGATAGTGCTTCATACGTGTACGCTTCAAATCGTTAATGCATGGTAATTCACTTATAACGTGTAATCGTAACAAAATCCGCTAATATTAACCTTCTGGACAAAAGATGGTCTCTGGGCGATGTAAACCACAACGTATAACACTAATATAATTACATAAGATCTAGTCAGAAACTAAACACCAATTTTTGAAACATATGGTTTTCGTTCACGTGAAAGTTTTCTGGTAGTTTTCTATTATCATATGCCCCATATGTTTGTGTGATAGGTCTTATTACTAATATTGACTCACTTCTGTTGTTGCTAATTTGTTACACACTCTATATGAAAATGACACTTTTAATTAAAAAAGTCCTAGCTTTCTCCAGAAACTCTAGTTTATAGTCACCATCTTATTAGCAGGGTATCCCGATCAAGAATAGTGGTTCTTGCTTAAAATATTAACTATATACATACAGGGTTTCCATGGCCGAGTGGGACATAGGGAGATTTATGTATCCTCGGTTTTCGGTAAATATTATCTCCCTAACACTACTTCATCTCAATTTAAGTGCCGCACATTACAACTGGGCTAACAATAAACACTTTCACAAACATAGTACAAAGAAAGTCATTTTAATAATGCCAGAAAATTATTATATTTAGATCTATTGCACAAATAAAAAATTTTGGCAGGTGCAATAGGTCTAAAAATAATAATTTCCTAGCTTTATAAAAGTGACTATCTTTGTACCTACTATGCTTGTGGAAATGTTCATTGTTAGCCTAGTTATAATATGCGCCGCTTAAATTTGTATAAAGCAGTATTAGGGAGATAGTATTCACCGAAAACCGATTTTATGTATTCTCCATATGTACCGCTCTGCCGTGGAAATCCTGTCTATAAAGTACATGTACCCTACTAGTACACAGTTCAATAATAGACATGTTATCTATTTTATTACTTTTCTTCCATGTCCAGTTTCAAGTCTCATTCATCTTTTGCATTTTTTCTACTTTTTAATTAATTGACCGACATCTTATGTTTACTTTGATATGTAGAATAATTTATACCGTCTTACATACACTGCCAATATTAATTCCAGTATTTTAAAAATCTTAGCGAGCTAAATAATTCAGCTTTGCAATGGCAGTATTTCATAAAGAGCCACTATTCATATATATGTATTTCTGGTACTCCGTTCTCCTTTCGAAAATATTCTTCAATATCAAATAGGTCCCTATCAGGATACACAGATAGAGGTATGCCGACGCGCATCTTATGCATATGTCATTGCGAAGCATTAATTGTAAAATACAAATCTCGCCTACGAAACCAGCGATTTTAACCTCTATTGAAATAAATTTCATATGTAATTTTTCTCGCACTGACGTCATGCGCGGCTTCGACAATATTTGGTTTTGAAACGAGCATACCTCTATCTGTGTATCCTGGTACAGGATACACAGGATATACATATGTATGTGAAACACTATTTTGACTTAAAAAAAATATTCACTTCAATAGGCCACTAACAAGAACAAATTAAGCATTACACACACACACATACATGCATATATGTGTACATATAAATATATAGTTAGTCTACAAAAGGCTACCGAATGCTTATGTATACTGGTACTTTCATACCCGCGTGGTATATGTATACATACATTTATGTACCTATATATATATTTATGTATGTACATACATACCCAACATTGAGAAATGTTCGTGTCTAATGCCATGAGTGAAATACACATACAATAGTTTTTAATTATGGATGTTTTTCAACTGCATGCATTTTAAGTAAATACTGCTTCTAACTTCAGCACCAAGTAGATTATTTACAGTCTATTACAAACGTCTATGGACATAATGTAAACGCAAATGTTAAAAACTAGTTATGAAATGTATGTATCTCTTTGCATACGTTACACCTGCAAATCGCCAAATATACACATGATAACACGTAACGGTCAGAGGTCTTAACAGTGATATTGCTGTTGTCGAAACGATAGTAAAAGTGGTTTTAGTTGGAGATTTTATTATCTTAGTAATAACGAATAGTTCGTAATTAGTAATAATGAGTTGGATGCTTGTATTCCAGCAACGCATACAAACAATATGGAAACCACACTGAAGTCTGTCAATTTTTCGCATCAATATCAGTTTATGTAAAAGTTCCAGAAAAGTGATTGTCAGAGATTGTGCCTTAGAAAATGCGTTTTTCTTAATTCATGCTATAATTATACGTCGTATTTCCAGTGATAAAAATATCTGTTTTATAAAACAGTGCCTCCAAGCATTAATCTTCTTCAAGTAAACTTCTTTATACAACACTCAAATGTCAAATTTTATGAGACAGTGAACCATGTTAATAAGTCTATTACCGCACTGCAACCTGTATGGACACACCCAAGATAATTGTGGTTGAAGTTTTGTCGTTACAGTCTCTCGCCTCTTGGTGGCCGCAGTTCTAAAGAGAACTAAGTATATAGACTGAAGGCACAAAAAAACCCGCAGTAGAATATTTCCTAAAAAATATTTTTGTATCTTTGGCAAATTAACAGGTGGCATTAAGAAGGTTGCAATTGCTTTTTATTATGGAGACTGATTATGGTAAATACAGTTCCAACTGTGCTAAACACAGCACCAAGAAAAGAAAATTTGACACAAACTTAATTATGCGTTGAGTTTATTAGACGATATGTGTAAATGCTGTGACAAAAATTAATCCAAACCTACATAAATTCCAACAATTCTTATTCGAAGAAACTACTAGTGTGACAAAATTGGTAATTACCTAATTAGATAAGAAAATTATTCAAAATAATACTATTAGCTTTAATAGTAGCTAGAAGTAAGTGGCAGCTTTCATCAGTATTTTGTAGTGTTTTACAAATTACAACATGAATATTCATTTAGATTTTAGTTCAAGTTTAAACAAGAAATGCATAATAATAAACTTTTACAAATATTGTAAGTAGGTACCTACATATATTATTAAAATATTTACCACTGCACTAAAAGAAACGTTCGCTTAATATTATCAGCAATCCGTTTTCATCCAAAGACATACATGTAATCCCTCGAAACCTAATCAATCTTATAGGATTATGTGGTTTTTACAACTTTTATTTTCAAACCGTTTACATATTCTTCGCACTTCCTTTGCCATCTTTCTGCTATAAAGCAAACAAAACCACTTTACCTGTCAAGCATCATTTGTAAAACAGCGCCACACTGCGAATGTTTCCTTCATTATATCTATCACATCGTGATATGTATCCCATTAAACGTAAAGATATAATCTGTCGGTTCGGGAATTTTTACAGTCTGCCCCTTGTACATCACCAACGCTAAAATCATAGCCTCATAATTCAACCGACGGGTGTTCTTCAGATAGTATTGTTTCTTTTAAGAAAGAATTACTTTAAATGAAATATTAAGCCTATTACTTAGAATACTGTCGCTACGTAATAAAATGGCAAGTAATTTAAATCTGGAGATACATCGAGATGTGGTGAATTGTGCGGCTATTTTTGGAACAGCATTACTTGCTTAATCTGTTTCTGGGTGGTCATATTTACCAACTGAATGAAATAAGTATACCGTTTGCTTTTAGCACTCCTAAAACTGACTATAAATATAAAAGGTGGAAGCAACGACGTTCAACACGTAATGTAGAAGATATGTGATTTCGAGAACAAATAAATCTATTAAAGTAGTTGTGTTTATTTAAGATGGATTCTGTGCCAGATATAATGGTAAATAATTTGTTTGTTTTTGTAACCAGCACTACAAGATCAAACTATGAATCAGAAGGTTTTTTTTTACTTCTGTGGTATTTTGAAATACAGAATTTTGCAATTCATTATATGGAAGCAGCACATAATTTCCTGGAAACATAACTTTCCTCCACCTATTACTACGTTTTGGGCAACATAAATGCCTTGTTCAATGAAAGGTTCTGGATCCATTCCTGCCCAGAAAAATAAAATAAACACGGTGATATTCTCATAAAGATAATTAAAAGTTATAAAAACTATTTTCTTCTGGGGAACCCAGCTGCAGCGGCTTTTAAACCTGTAGTGCTCGAGACTACGTACTGTCGCTCTTGCTATATACATATATATTTAGTTAATATATAAGTCATTAATGACAATATAGGTTAAATCAATTTCGCTTAAATAGTGACGGTTTATCTGCGGGTAGGGATTTTGGCAAAATCTTGCAGTGCGTTTTTTTTTATAAAAGCCAATGAATTTAGCGTACAATTTTTCCTGTACATTTTTGGATTTTTTGGAGATGATTTGTAAAGATGTTACTTTTCAACTTCTTCGCGCCAAGTTTTGGTCAAGATATTATACGACGTTCAATCCAGTTCTTTAAAAAAGTATACTTATATGTATGTATTTACATATTTCTATATATGTACATACAATTTCCGATATTTTACTAACACCACATATTTATTCAAAGTGTGGAATATAATTTCGTGCTGAATATGAAATACATCTATTCCGAAGAATAAATATGAGGTATTGTGAGAAATTTACTCTTAAGTTCTAGGAAATTCTTAATTACAAAGGGAAATAATATGTTATGGTCTACTGGACTAACTGCAGAAGCATGCAAAAAAATATTAGAAGACCATGCCATCCCTTCAGAAAGGCGAAAATTTTTATATTACAACAGGACAATGATCTCAAACATGCTTCCAGATTAATAAAAAATTACTTAGCCCAACAACAAAGCATATTAAGAACAATGGCTTAACCACCACAAAGCCCGGGCCTTAAAACTATAGTGAATGTTTTGGGATTATCTCTATCAAAAGAGGTATGAAAAATCATCCAACAATATGAAGGAGCTGTGAACAGTCTTACAAGACGAATGGGCCAAAATCCCCAATGAATTTATTCAGAAACTGCATGATAGCGCACAGAACAGGATCAACGACGTTATTAAATTTAAAGGTGGCTACACAAAATACACATTAACATTCGCATTTGAAACATTAAAAATAGTCATGTATTGTTATACATATATGTATAAGTAGCAATCGTACTAGATACATTATAAAAAAATTTATGGTCATTATAGGTCATTTATATAAGTACTTCGCATTATTGTAGAATATTTATAAGTGCTGGTTTCTTCTGCACAGTAGTTTATGTATACTATCTCCTCAGCATCTCGGAAAAAAGAGTAAACAGATTTTCAAACTAGAACCAAGAAGAAACATTGTTTACGCTTATTTTGAGACGAAACTACGTTAGTTTCTTCTACGTTCCAACAGCTGTGAGAGAATTGCGAGAATGTTGTTTATTATTTGTTATGATAACACTTATTTTGAAGGGAAAATACCTTAGCTTCTTCTACATCCCACAAGTTGTGAGAGAATTGCGTTATTTACTAGGTATATGTTATGTTGGGCCACTACTTACTATTTCAACCGATTTAGCCACTTGATTGATAAAAATATTAGCTAGTGAAATATTTTCTTATTTACCTTCCCTGAGGGTCTTTACGCGAACTAATCGAGGAACTCCGGTACCTCAGATATGACTTTTTGGCAAATGAAGCTTCAATACAAGTTGTTCCCGATCTAGAAAACAAGTGATTAGAGTACAAATAGTTTATCGACTAGTGAATATTGCAGCAGTTGAAAATAGAAAGTATAATTAATTGACTAGTAAGCGTTACGTTTTTAAATGACATGTTTCCAACCTCCATATAAAGAAGTTAAGCAAACAGGAAATATTATGTTTTCACACTTCGATGACGCATATTTCTTTAGAATTGGCAGAACAATATTTAAATACATTAAGCACAAGAATATAACATATTTAATTGAAACTATTAAAAAAGAAATATAACATAACAGTAAAAGTGATGACACGTTGGTATAGTAAACGGTTTTATAAAAATAGTGTTTCACACCTGATGATCATAAAATGCCTGTAACATAATACGTAGCAGTATCTTAATAATCACAAATTTAGTACGGCAATTTTATGTTGCAGATAGTCTATTCCACTTAAGTACATTAACATATCCATTGAAAATACAATAACCCCGGTGCATCACAGAAATTATTGATTCTATTCGTAGTTGCTATAACCTAAGTATACAAATCTTAATGGATAAGTCATTGCTGCACTTCCTGAAAGATTAAAAGATAAAGTAACAGGCGAAAAAAGTATCGTTTACAATTACGTATCTCGTGACCAGAGAATCTGTTGGTCTTATTATCTGGTATCCTATTATTTCGTTACGGCAAAATGGAATGTTCAGAAAAGTAAATGAGCTAATACAAAATACATGGCCAGTTATTTATTCCAATAAAACGGTATGCAAAATAAAACTAAAGTGCAGAACATGACTGTTATCTATATTACACGTCCACTACATGAAACTGTGGTAGGTACCTCTTAACTTTATTGCCTGAGTCATTATTTTTATCTCTCAGTGTAGCTTGTTTAAAGTATCAAAAACGTGAGTTATTGACAAAATACCCTTCAATAATTGGTATTGAGATTAACAACATCTGCAAAGATTTTATGAATTTCAAACGGTAAGTTTATGATAAAATGAAATCTTAAATCAACTTTGTTGCAGTTAATAGTACATAACAGAAATCTTTGCAACATCAAACATTAATTTAATGGTTTATTTTTGAGCCTTATTGTCGCATATTGTAGATATTCTAGTAAATACAATAAATGAAAAACAAAATGAATTGAAGATTCTGCTATCTAGTCAACTAAAGGTTTTTGCAAATAACTCGTCGGGGTTCATGCCATTTATTTCTTTCAAGTTATTTCTCTAACGGAAACTAATAATACCAAGAAACGGTCGCATAACGAGCCTCAGCAATAATAAGAAATACGTTCGAATGGCAAAGCGGATAAATAAATACTTCCAGTTTTATGTAAGTAAAGGAATAAGCATCGATATACTATGAACGAACTGTTTCAGAAACACACACGAGGAAGAGCTACTGCTTTTCACGAACATGACCACTTCCAAATGCTAGCTTACATAAAACCAAAAGAAAACGATCAAGCGAAAAATACATCATATTTGAACAGCAACATACATTTCTGTCCATAAGCAAGCATTTCCGTAATACACATACGTATATTATTACTTTAAGAATTAATAGTTGTTAGATATTGCGGTTACACATATTTTGGTTCTTACTCGCTGAACAGCTTGCTATTTCATGATCTGTGAAAATTTCTATACGTATAACAAACAAATAATTCTATTCGGCAGTTTCATAAGAGGATTAACTAAAATTTTCCTAGCATAACAGGGAGACCAGATTGTTTTGGACTATTTTTGTCGACTGTTGACAATTCCCCACTTTGATAATACCTGCTATCAAATATCAGATGACAGGTGATATTTTGTTTCGTTTTGTGTTTGATTCATTTCATGGTTTTAAACGAAATCGTGCAACTAAGTATTATTGCTGAAGATGCTAATCCCACAGCAAATATTTGAAATGTGTACAAAAATGTTAAAATGGTCTTTAAATAATTTCACAATTTCGACTGGCCATAGATAGTTTTTATGGTCCGAAGTTCGAATATTTTCGGAGATGCTCATGACAAAGTCTGGCCAGATTCATACTCCGGTTGGACAATGTTTTTGTCAGACAGCTGTTTATTGTAAAATATGTATAACGTAGTCTCTACTCGAAGTATAGGTATTAGAAATCTCATTATAATGAAGGCGCATTTAGATATTCAATAATCATGAACTCACACTCACAACTGTACCCTGATAATTTGGTTCTAATAGACTTAACCAAAAAGTGTCGTCCCAAGACTGGGTATTTCAGCAAGACGACGTTACTGTTTATACTTCGACGTAAACAAAGGGTTATGGCTTTACCAAAAGGCTATAGTAATATTACAAGAACCACTCGCGATATTTCAATGATGTTTGAGATTTTAAAAGAGTAAAGCTGGATTTTGTCGGCAAATTGAGACATCTTTCAATCTGAGCATTTGCTTTAAAATAATTTCATTAGTTACCGTGTGACAGGTTGCTTATTGAGAGTACGCATCCACCGCAACAATTAATGTCAAGAAAGATAACAATCTGTCATTTTTGTTGAATGCATGGGTATTTTATGAATGGTACCTGGATGTTCTTCACCCAAAATCCGGCAATTTTGCGACTTCATCGGAGAAGATTATTTTGTAATAAAGATCAGCGCCAGGTCGAGTCTATTCAACAAACTGTTTTCTCGCCGCAGGACCAATCGGCTTCAATTATTGCCGTAATTGGATTTTGCGGGACATGAGGTAGACATCTTCATGCAAACTACAATGATATGATGACAGAGTAGTTAGGAACAGTAGTTGAGATGTTTGCAATAACTTAACAGACAAAATGTTTTTATGATGGAATAAGGAATAATCTTCTGTCTAAGAATAAGACTAATGAATCAATATGATGCATATTAGATAGTTCACAATAACAAGACTATAGTATTTTTGCAAATGCCGTAATACATTTTTCTCTGTCTACATTACCACTATACATACCATATATTGATACTGGTCTCAAGAACGCTTATGTCTTGTAACTTTAAAATGTTTATACACAATTTATTCAATAATTAAGAGACGTAGTAAAATGTTAACGCTTGAAAACTGTGAAGTATTACGTAAAGTAATGACTCAGTTTGTGTCGATTACTTTACGATGCATACGTTTACGATTATTATTTTTATTGGCCATTTAAGTAGTATTTATTAGTTTACAATTAAGTATAAGTGCACTTCATAATGCCTTAAAGATGTGCCACATAGTAACACAATAATCGTTGTAAACCCTAAGCTCCTGATACGTGTATATGTATACGTATCTAGGTTTAGTAAACTTTGGATTTAGTTTCTACATGAGCTGTACTTCACATGAGAAACTACATACAGTGATGAATGGTTGAAAGCTCACTGCACCTCCTTTAATAATTTAAATTTAATTAGTTGTTCGAACTGATTCAGTTCCCCAAGTATCTCGACTGTCTTATATATGTCAAACTTTACGTACATACTTCCTCCCAGGATAGAACTTAACGAGGCCCCTTGTTCTTGATCTGTGTTTGATCGGTCCGCAAAATAGTATACCCACACATCTGCCGGACACAAAACAACGTAACAACAGTAACAAGTCATCATTCACTTGTTCTTGTGCCCATCGTAATGCTGCTGCATCATTTCACCGGTTAACGAGGATTGATAGGTATATGGCAGGTGCTGTATCGACTAACATTTGCAGCACGACTAGTATACAGGGTCGATGTGTTATCCAAGGTCGCTTCTTTTCTTCATTCGTTCCTTCTGGGCTAACTTGGCCGCGTATTGTTGTATACGAAGACCGGCGTTTTTCCCTACTCTCTTTGGACAGCTAGCCAGCGAGCTATCGGCGACTCCACATCTGATTCTTTCTAGATGCGCAATCCGGCCTTAACGAAAGGTCCAGACCGTTTAATTCATACAGTGAGCTTTTTGTGTTTCGGCTCGTTTGACCGTTCTTATTCACGAACATGTTTTCACATTAATAATAGTAATTACAGTATAGATAATGTATCATTTAAAAGACGTTACAAAATGTTAAATATAGCTTCAATAAATTAGCGAGACGCGAAGAAAACTTGACTTCATCGCTATAAGGATGAACAGTATAATTGAATAGAGATTTTTGCGTTTGTGTGCATAATCACCATTATTGATATAATGGTTTTTGAATTTCTAAGGAATCTATAATTAACTAAAAGTAATCAGGACTGAATAGAAGTTGAATTGGAGGAGACACATTATGTACGGACAATCAAGATCTAAAAACGAAAGCTATATGAACGCTTTTTGTTCAGCTGTGTTGCATATATCAATGTAACGCTAGTCGATATTCTTTAAAATCAATATGTGTATCAAACCAATATATGTATACATATATAGGTAAAATTATGACTTCCCTTTTCATTTTTTAGGTGGCAGACAGATGTCGCGGTATATACATACTCGGTATATACGCTATAAAACGGCTTGGTAAATTTAAAAATACGTATAATAATAGGTTGCGCTCTAAGCAACTCCAAACCAACCAACTAACTCAATCAAAACCATATTCTGAAAGAAGAAAGAAGTAACGATTGTTAAGATATATGCCTGCAGTGCTGAGCTTTGGATCTATGTATTATCGTTGTTACTGTGTATCGCCATTGCTTTACTCTCCTGACGATAGCCAATATAATTCAACGACGAAGTACATACTTTCGCCACCGATCGATTACAAATAAACTGCTGTACAAAAATTTATCTGGGAAGTAACCATATCGTTCTTAATGAAATAATGAGTATGCAATCTAGCAAATGCACTCTGGAACCTTTTTCAGTAATCGTCTGTATGTATCGTTAGAGTAATGAAAAGTGGTACAGTTCGGACAAAAGACTTACCTCTCTAATTAAATTTTATACTACTTTTGATTCTTCAATTGATAAAAAAATACATGTCGTGTATTCAACCGCATCGCAAAGAAAATCAGTGCTTAATGAAATATATTTTATAAATGTTTAAAGCTCCGATCGAGATAATTAAATCTGCATTTCAATTAAGTAGACAAATGGGCTGTCCAGTTTATAAAGATGTGTCATCTTCGTAATAGTATTAATTACTTAATGTCATCTAAATTCTAAAACGGAACATAATAATAATAATAATAATAATTTATTGTGCCACCGCATAGAACATTATGCTTACACTCGTCATAGGTTACAATATACAGGGTTAGTTAAAAGTATGGAGACGGCGATTTATTGTCGTTAATATTAATTTTAGGGAATTATGTTCAATATAAAAGTTTGTTAGGATATTTTGATCTACATTTGAGAATATTTGAATTTTTTTTTTCTTCAATTGTTTTTAAGTTGGGAACTAGTAAATTTTACTCTACCATTCGATAGAGAATTTTTTTCTCTTTACAATAATATGTTTGTTTTTTTTTAATTCATTTTAATAACTTTTTTACAAGAAAAATTAAACAAATTAATAACAAAGTAAATTAAAGTAAGTGTTCAAATTGTCGTCCGTTGGTAATTTGACAATGACCCAGTCGATTTACAAAACCCCGAACAGAGCTCTGTAAAAAAACTCGGGCAATTGCTTGTATCGTTCTGATAATTCGGATTTGTAAATCTTCGGCGTTATTGAGCTTATCTTTATAAACTTTGTTTTTTACGTATCCCCAAAGAAAAAAATCCAAAGGACTTAAATCTGGCGAGCGGGCTGGCCATTCAATGGTTCCTCATCTTCCAATCATCTGTGGTGAAAACCGTTGTCCAGATATTGACGAACATTTACACCCTAATGTGGTGGAGCGTCATCTTGCTGGAACCAGATACTGTCATTGGGCAGGTGTTCATTGTTTTCATGTGGATAGAGCGTAGCACAGGCAGGTATTATTTCATTTTACAATAACTGCAAATACAGAGCCGAAGTTAAATTGCCATTGATGAAAAAGGGACCGATAATATGAGCGCCTAGAATGCCAACCCAAACATTAACCTTTTGGGGGTACTGCGTATGGTGCTCCAAAAACCAAGAGAGATTTTCCGGTGACCAGTATCTGCAGTTATGTCTGTTTACTTCACCGGTAAGGCAAAACGTAGCTTCGTCAGAAAAAAGAATACTGCTGACAAAATTTTCATTAGTATTGCAAATATTTAACATTTCTTCAGAAAATTGTAATCTCCTATCAAAATCATCTTCCGTTAACTCGTGTACAAGGTGTACCTTATAGGGTTTATACTTTTCACTTTTTAAAAATGACACGACCGATGACTGTGAAATATTGAAATTGGCCGCTAATTAATTGGTTGATAAATGGGGATCTTCAGATACAGCCAATAAAATATCCAGTTTGTTATCATCGCTTTTTGCTGTTCTAGGTCTACCACTCCTTGGCAAATCTTTAACGCTACCCGTTTGTTCAAAGCGTCTTAAAGTTGTACCAACAAC
>SMLS01052835.1:0-21947 GCA_004785975.1 Popillia japonica
AAAACCCCGCCATTATTTTCTATACACAGCCTTACACGATTTGTAAATCTTTCGTTAACATTTTGTAACATTGCGGGGCTTACTGACCTGAAAGCTTCACGTATTCTTTCATATCGTCGGAATTTGTAGGCGGTTCTTGGTATAAGCGCTCCTTGACATATCCCCACAGACAGAAGTCAATTTTGGTAATATCGGGTGACCGGGGTGGCCAGTTCACAGCTCTTCCTCTGCCAATCCATCTCTCGGGATATGTATTGTTCAGAGAGGTTCTTACTACCATACCGTAATGGGCAGGAGTGCCGTCATGCTGGAACCACATGAATTGACGCACTCTCAATTGGATATCTTCTAGTAAAATAGGCAATTCTTGCCGCAAAAAATGTAAATAAGTTTGGCAGTTTAAGTGTACATCGAAAAAACGGGTCCCACGACGTATTGACCAAGAATTCCACCCCACGTATTTAGCGACCACCACAGTGCTGACGTTGAACTTCTCTTGATAGATGTGGGTTTATATCGGAATAATGGTGGTAATTGTGCCTGTTCATAAACCCGTCATTATGGAACGTTGATTCGCCGTAAATAAAACAAAATTAAAAAAGTCTCTGTCTAATTTTGCATTGGCCGAACGACTAAAATCTGAACGACCTAGAAGATCATCTCCACTATGTTTGTGGTGCTTTTGAAACCGATATGGTTGAAATTTTTCGTTTTTAATGGTACGCCAAACTGATGTCCTGCTAACTTCTGCAATGTCCTCAATTTGCACTTCTTCTTGCGTCTTCAACTAAAGCTGCCATTATTATTGCGTTATTGTTCTCACTTAGAACTAATTTATCACGTCTAGGTTTCGAACATGTCACATTTCCGCTAGATGACACGAATCTTTCAAAAAGATTCTCAAATGCCGATACGATTCACCAAGAATGAAAACCATATCGACTAATTCATTATTTGGAAAACGTGACATTTTCGGTTATATTTTGGGCTCTTTGTGCAAATCGGATAGCATAATTTGTCATATAAATTATAATTAAACTGACATATGTATAATATGTTGTTTTCGCATTGCAACTATTATTTTCACGGCAACTATGATTCAAAAGAACAACGAACTTTCTGAGTAACATGTTATTAATGGTAATTATCTTAGAAACTATTGCCTTTGGATATAGGACATGTTTAACAAAAATCATAGTAATTTTTTTAAGAAATTCATTCCTGATAAAATATACAGGTGGCTCTATTTAAAAAAAATCATTTTTTCCACTTTTTCTGTGGTTGCCAAAGGAATATCAATAAAGTCCTTTTACAAAAAGTTTCGTTAAAAATCAACATACCAAAAGTTATACCACTTTCTAGGCTATGATAATCTCGAATTTCGTCAATATTTAGTCAACGATTGAATAGATACGATTTTTTGAATGAACAGTAATTTCGGTGGGAATTTTTAAAAAACTTGTTTCTTCTCCTAAACGAGTTCACTTTTGCAGATAAAAATCTTAACAACATTGACTTAAAATTCGATATACATATCAAAACTACAAAAATATATAGGTGTTCCATTTAAAAAAACTGGGTCCGGTCCTGTACAGACGAAATCGAGCTCCTCAGGGAACTCGAAATATTTTCACATTGTAAACGCCAAACGTTTGAATAAAAATGTATTTTAACATTTTCTGATAAAATCAATACTAACCGTACTGTTTAAGAACGAAGGCCAAGTGGGCAACCCTGTATAGCGTTTTCCACCTGTGGCATAGAAAAACAAGTTGTTAAATGAGCTTAAAAGGAAATTAGAGCTACCCTGATGACGAAAGTAGAGGAACTGTTGAGACGTCGGATTCTAATAATCCTAAACGATGGCAATAGCCCAACCAACAATTTCAGATATATGAGGGGTAACTTGTCCTTTCTCCTTATATTCGTATATGTTATGGTAGCTTATAGACTATGTCATTACTAAAAGTAAGACAGCATTATAATATGTATGTAGACAGTGAAGATTGTGTGCAGTCATGAGCAATACAACCCTCAATGTTACCTCATAATTTTATTAGATTGTCACAAATATATAATGCTGGCGTCAACGAATTATCAAAACAAAAATTTACCGTTGATATTGGCTAGAGTTGTCCCATATTGCGATATCCTACTTTGATCAAGTTAAAATTGTTTACTTGATTATGCCTGGTGTGCTGAAGCTAAGGTAGCAGTTGAATTAAGATTGGCAAAGAGTACAGCCCTAACATGAACGCAGCTTAAAAAATAGGACTTTGTGATTAAAAAGTAAGTTGTCTCGTTTTTTATGGTAAGCAAGTGTGCTTGCTACTATTTCCATATCCATGAACAACTCAGTGAAAATGGCTTACGTAGAAGTATATGGCAATTAAGGCTTAAAAGAACTACTTTATTAGTCCAACGCAAGCTTGCACAATTGTTGTAATACTATGGCGATCCGCAACAAGTAGAATTTTGCTAGTGTAATTTTAGTCGATAACTGAGCAATTTGAATTCTGCTTTTTAGCGTTTCAATTTAAAAACTTAAGTAATCGATTGCGAGCTGTTGTATTATACGAATACATGTTTTGCGTATAGTAAATCGTGGATTATCTTGGATAGACTGCAGTAGCTACATGAGTCAAATAAAAGAAAGAAATATCGGATACATTCTCATATTATCTTTTTTTCAGTTACCTTGTATAGTTATTTTATGTTTGATACAATACACATTCGTTTATTACAGTAACATTTTAGCTAAATACCTTACCAAACAGGTATTTTAAGAATTTTGGACACCTGTATTTACACCGCAGGCTGCTCAACTGATTATTAAAATTACTTATATGATGTTTTTGATAAAATATAGTAACGTAATGATTACGTCATTCTAGTACCCTTGCACAAACTCGGTTTGACGGAAAATGCTATGTGCAAATTCTGTCAGACGGAAGAAGAGACCTCAGTTCATTCTATGCCAATGGGACAGTCTAGCCAGACTGAATGCATTAGCTAACCGTATCCAGACACGACTAGCTACATGATGACAACCTTGCAAAAGCCAGAGAGACTCATAAAAAATGCTAGAACGGGGCGTCGAGATAATAGAGATCCACAAGCCACCCTTGGATCTCAGTGCCACAAGCTTTCTTTAGCTGCTCGTCGATTATTTCCACAGTGTACATACATATACCTATGCTGTGTATTTACATATCAGGTGAATTAGGCTAACCATACTATACTGAATGCAGCTATACACAAATCAAACATCTCAGTTTGAAGGTCGTACTCATGTATACAAAAATAGTAAAATACGAATTTTTCTCTCAGTTCATCTAAATCTTTTTCATTCTACTCACGCGTATAAAGTTAGGTCTTTAATTTCCACACATGCATTAAACAACCCTATTCAAAGATATATAGATCAATTTAAGTATACTATTCAGCTGCCTGGAAGATGGAGTCATGGTGGTGGTAGACAAGAATTACATTAGACGTGAATACACACGTGGAAAAACAGTTTGGACGAATTGACGTTTATTATAAAATGTGGCCTAGTGATCATAATAACCAAAACGCACAAACTTGGTACCCAATTGGTTGCAGCAATGATATGCTGTGTTGATTTTTCTAATTAATTGAGCAATCCAAAAAACAAAAAATACCGACAAAACCAATGATGTATCACATATGTATATTGCTATTAAAGAGAATTACGACAAAAATTGAGAACTGCGCAAAAAAAAAATTTCATTGCAGTATATGGGAAAATAATGTAACAAAAATTTTCCAAGGACGGTAATTTCGAATAGTGTCAGTAATTTGGAATAGTGTGGCATTATTAACACTACTGACGATATTTATAGTTATAAGTAAGATACATATGACAGCTACCGACCTGGCTACTTATATGTATAACATTAACCATCATTGTTGTTTTACGGAATACCTTACATGCAGTTAATATGGAGAACAGTGGGTACGGTGCCTTATATGTGAATTATGAGTTCTGGATCTGATTCTAAAGTGGACATGTGCAATTACTATAAATAAAGTTTAAATGCTGTAAATAACAAAAAAAATATATTTGTAAAATGTTATTAGAGTCTATTCCAAATTACCTTCCCTAATCTTCATTTAGATTTTTGTCTATCTTTGAATTAAAGTTTATTTTAGGATACTTTCAATTTTTTCTGTGTGATATAAATTTATTTCTGTTATAACACATTATTTTCTCTACATCTACAAATAGTTTCAATTATCCACTTCTTTAAGTCTAATTTTTAGTAGTGCCTGTGGTTCATTATCTACAGTCATAATTCAAACTCTGGAAGTATGGGTAACAAGAAAAAGGAAAAACAGAACGAAACGTAATATCATAAGAAAGCTGTACAATGAACAAAAAACTTTAACGCAAATTGTGGTAATTATTGGGAAAAGTTACACAGCTGTTCACCATATTTGTAAATAAATTCAGAAATACCCAGAGTGTCAAAAATAAAAGACATTCTGCTAGACCACGCGCACTGAATCAACGAGACGAAATGTTTATATCACAGAAGACTAACGAAAATCCTTTTCAAACTTCTCGAAATTCGAATAATATGCCGATATGATATGAATCAAATGTTCAGATAGACATATTTGTCAATTATTTGGTCAATAAAAACGAGATTATCTACTCCAAATGCATCATACAACCCCATACCATTGCGTTTCTGTCCCCGTGTTTTACAGTAGGTTTTTTTTTCTGCAACGCAGTTTCTTCTTTTCTCCAGACCAATTCGCTCTGACCTGATACCCATAGATTGAGTTTTCCTTCATTGGAGAAAATAACACGTTTCTAGTGATTTATGAACTTATTAACATACATTCGAGCAAATTCGTGTCTCTTCTCGATATTTACAGCGCTAATTAATAGCTTTCTTCGTGCTATTCGTGTTCGAAAACCTGCTTGCTGTAATTTATTTCTTATTGTTTTTTTATTCACACATTTTCCAGTTCTCTCTTGAAGCATATTACTCGAATTTCGAGAAGTTTGAAAATGATTTTCGCTAATCTTCTGTGATATCAACCTTTCTTCTCGTTGATGAAGTACGCGTGGTCTACCAGAATGTCTTTTATTTTCGACACTTTCGGTACTTCTGAATTTCTGTACAATATAATAAACAGTTGTGTAACTTGTCCCAATAATTGCCACAATTTGTCTTAAAGATTTTTGTTCATTATACAGGTTTATTATGTTATTACGCTCTTCGCTCGTTGTTTCCTTTTTCTTGTTACCCATACTTTTAGAGTTTGTATTATGACCGTGCGATACTGACCCACAGGCACTACTGAAACATCTTCCTGCATTCATGCAGTCAGAATTTACTGGTAGACTTTGGGGATTTCCCTGTTTCATATCGTACGAATACTTTTTTCCTCGCAGTTTTGTAGGCTGGTTCCATTTTTATTTTTTTAGTAGCATTTGTAGCATTTTAAGTGAATGTATGTACAGTCACCTGAAAGAAGTTGTAGAACGATTTGCATATAATCGCTATGTAAATCGTTCTACAACTTCTTTCAGGTGAGTGTACATATACAGCCGTGGCCATATGTTATAGTCCACCTCGAAAAATACCTCGAAATCATATTTTTATGCTATTATCGAAATTCCAAGTAAATTGTCTCGTTTTAGGTGATCGTAAACCGTGAGAACGTACTGAATTTGTAAAGAACATTTCCTAGAAACGGCGATAAATAAAAAAAAAATGTAAGGAATACAGCAAATATAATATTTTAGTTTATTTTAACTCGTGAAACAGTAGAGATCCTTGTGTCCCTTTTTGATTATAAATTAAATTAGTTTTGTTAGTATACCTACATTTGTTTATTAACACTTGTTTGAAACAAGTATGCCTAAAAACCTCAATTGAGCGCGAGGCCCAATTGTTTTACTGCATAGACAGGGAATATCGCAAAGGAGCATTGCAAAACAAATGAAATGTTCTAAATGCGCAGTGCAAAACACCGTAAAACGATTCCTGCAAACAGGATATATTATTATCGTATAGTAATAGACCTTGTATTTGACTTTATTACGTTTACTTTTCTTATAATTGAAAATTACCTTCCTGGACTATAACATATGGCGACGGCTGTATATGATCTGGCACTGTATTTCATTTACTGCATATTACAATACAATAATCTTAAAAAATTGTATTAGCAAAACGATATTTTAAAATCATATCTGGAGTGCTTGATGTACGAATACTTGTTTCCTTGACTGTATATACTTACATACATACATACATACATACATACATACATATATGCTTACTACAAAATGAGTTGTATTTAATTTGATTAATATTTTTACATTAGCCTCAAACACTCATGATAAATATTCGAGCCTTATTTCTGAAACATTCTATATATCTCTCATTTACAGCGTGGAAAGGTATTATGTGTATGTAATTTTCATATAGTGTAGAGAGTAGGGGATTTCCCAGTCTTTCGTTACAACCGCGCGTGGAGCGCATAGTCCGGTGGTATCGAGTTCGAACCCCGGCATGTTCTTCTGAATTTGGTTTTCTGTAGTTTCCCAAATTCCACGGCAAATGCGGAAGATAACATCTTAAGTCGGTCTACAGCCACAGGCGTAATAATAACTCATGGCCAGCCGATGGCCCCTGTAATTAGTGCAAGCTGTTGGAGGATGTTAAGGCATGAATTATTATTATTATTATTATTATTATAAAATACTATTTTGTAGAAATTAAAAACTCCGTACACGGTTTCTTTACACACTTGGTTAGGATTTAATTTTTGTATATGTACAGTGAAACCTGCCTAAGACGGACCCTTGATAAAACGGAAAACTGTATAAGGCGGAAAATTTTCCCTAGTCCGGAATCGTCCTCGTAAAAAAACAAAGCAACTGTACCTTTTTAAAACGGAACCTGTTTAACGCGAAACCGTACTAATAAATGTAGACCAAAAAGTATTGTGAACCTTCATAAAACGGAATCGGTTTCCATCATAAATAACAGAGTTTACATACTTCAAATGACCGGCAACGGTCCTTGGCTTGATTTACGATTAGAAAACAGACCATTTCTGACGGCCACCTATGAAGGAAACACTTTGTCTATTGAAAAATGTATCACACGTGTGGATTACTAGTTAAAACGGCTCAATAGGAAGACGGAATCCAAAGGGAATACACATAGTTGTGCACACATGTTCGATCTTTTGTCGGACGTTGATAAAGTAACGTTCATACATATATTTATATCAATAAAATAAAATAGGTATGTATGTATAAATGTGTTCCTTTTTCTGGAATATGATTTAGATACTTGCCTATTTTGTCTTAGAACTTTAGCAAATTCGTTAAATTTTTGGAATTTCACGCGTTGGTATGCTTTAGATTGGACGATTGAATGAAACATTAGAATTTCATATTTTAATACATATGTATAATAACCTGAGTAAAACGGAAACCTGTGTATAAAGGAAAATATTTTGGTCCCAGTCGATTCCGTTTTAAACAGGTTTCACTGTATTTGCATATATAAAATGATTTATATTAATAGCAGTTATATTCTTATATGTATTTATTTATCTACTATAATCTGAGTCTGATGGATTATTATTTGACGAGTTTTGAAATTAATAAACTGTTTGGCACATATTCCATATAATTTGGTTTCCTTTATTATCTCCCTAAAAATGTGTTATATAGCTACATAAGTATAACAATTGTTGAGACCTACGATCAAATTAATTTTTTTATTTCACAATCTTACACAATCTATACAATTACAATGGTCTCACAAATACTACTTCTCTGTGATCGTACATAACATATGTGTGTTTGTTGTGACAATGCATATTTCATACTGTGCGATATATTGCACAAGTTTTAATACCGCCCTTTGTATACTAAATTGATCTAACAAGAGGTTCAAATACATTTCGTTAACAACGGAGAAACTTGTTAAAATGTTCTTTTTTACGTTTGTAATGCAAATGACGAGATCTCTCTAATCGACTTCGGATTTTATCCGTAATCCCATATGGTTTAGAGTGATGTTAAAATAAATCTCTCCAACATAATCGCGCGCACCTATCATTTTTACATTATTATGCGACTACAGATAATGCAAATACCCAGTTGTTTATCTGAATTTTTACAACGATTCTGAATCACAGTGTCTTTCGCTACAGTTAACTGCAAATTTTGACCAAAAAATTAAGTCGGGTGGCTCGTAAATCGTGCTACCCTTTGTTTTTGTGTAAGTTTTGCTGTTATTTTTTTGTCATTCCAAGTTGAACGAATTAATATTATTTTCAATAAAATTGATAGGATTTTCAATATTTATATGTGTTTCGTATAAAATTTATATGTGATTCTAATACATACGTGTACACTAATTTTTTCTTCCAGGATTACTGAAGATACTGGAACAGCAAACTGGCAGCCCCGGAGGAGGGAGGTGGCGCCTGGAGCGCGCACTCAGACTCAACCTCCCCGTTAACAAAAAATCAGGGAACACTAACCGGTAAGTAGTTGTAGTAGTTGTTATCCAGAGTATGAGAAAGACTGTTATCACTCATTTTTAACACTGTAATTTTGATGTATAATTCACTAAACAATGTTCGGAAATATGCTTCTTCTACTTTCTGTATTTTTCTACGTATCGTGAGAGTCATCTGAATAATTTTTTAAATAAACTGTACTCTTCAAAAATATTGTACATATTGTTATCGAAGCAGCCGAACGTGACTATAAACACGAACTGTGCTTTTAACGCTATTACTGTCACCTTTTCAATTAATATCTGCTATTTGGATTACACAATGTTTTGGTTTAATTTAGCCAAATATGGAGAATATCACCAGTCATTTTTGTTTTTTTTTTGTAGGTACTACATCTACATATGTACTGAATCGTATAAGAAAATTCAGATTGTAGCTTATTAGATCTATTAATTCAGTAATTATATAACTACAAACCTGGTGATTCTTTATTGTATACAAAAAATATTTCCAAAGTACCTACGTATGTATTTCACCGGTTCAATGACAGGTTAATATGTACGTACAAACAGCTCTCACAGTAATTAACCTAACTTTAAACGTTTAATTAGATAATTATAAAAGTATTTATATGTTTATAGAAATTTAAATATATTAATTTTGCTACTATACAAATTGTACAGAGAAAGTTTTTACGATGTAGATTTATGTTATTGTTGTTTAGTTGTAGCGTTATATGATCTTATCAGTGAAGTGTGCTTTTCTTTATTCGTTACATTCTTTACCGTCTTTCAGATAAAGCTTGTGTGAATAACAGCAGGATCTAAATTTTACTGTAGGTTTGAGAAAGATATGTTTGAAGGAAGACAACATGATACTCAGTATCTTCTACTGCAATTGTCATTTAAGATATTATAAAGGTTGTTTTGTGCAATGTAGATTTTAAATAGGTTATTTATTGAAATTCTTCTATTTTCGACACTTTAATGTAGCACCATCCGGAAGTTTGAAAATGATTCCTGTTTCATATACCAACCTACTTTCATTTCTGGTTAGCTTTTGTCTTTCGATGATCTCTGTTAAGTGATAACTATCTCTTACGGCTATTATCCTTTTGAATGCCACAATTTTTAGTACGTAGAGCATTTTTACCGCAAAGCTTTAGAATGTATGTGGAATTTACCAAATTAAGTCATCGTCGTCATTAAGTATTAAATGCAATACTTCTTCATAGTCTATCAGACTGTAATGTTGTAATTGTTCAATATAAATATCTTGGCGATGGTTCTAACTGAAAGATGCACCAATTAGCCGCTACAATATCGAGGTAACAGTTGCTTTACTTACCAAATGTACACTCTCTTTCTAAAATAATGTCTCTCCCAGCCAACGGGTTCATATCAATAACGTCTTCCAATGGAGGTACTCTAGCCGCCGGGCGACCTCGGTTATACAGCATTGCTATAACCAAGGTCGCCTAACGGCCATATGTTAGTTGCGAAATAGATCTTTTAAGATTTTCACCATCGCTGGTAGTATTATTACCATGGTTACTAACTAATACATTATCCATTGAAAAGACAACATTAAATTCTTCTCTTGCTTATTTTCGCAAATTGGATCATGTGACTTATATTGTTTGTTAGTGTGTTTATATTTCTAGGTTTGAACTTTGTCCTGCTATGGTTGATATAACGTATAACGTGTTGTAAGAGTTATGACAACCTAGTGCCTGTGTAATATATATTTTTAACTTAAGCTGTAAACTTTTTGAGTAGTCATTTATTCGTGATATACATATTTTAAAATTTTTGTTGCAGGTAATTATTATCTATTTTAACCAACAAGATCCAAATTAAATAATTTATTAGGTAACTAATAATAAGTTGTCAGGTATTTAGTCAATACTTGTTTATTTTTGTATTTCTGGGTCAGATGGGATCGATGCTCTTTTTGTTGCAAATAAGATTGCTAGCCATTTGTGGCGACAGCGTACAGGGTGAGTCCCGATTAAAAATCGATTACCATGTTGCGACCTTGCAGTTCATGGCACACTAAAATAAATCTTGCGGTGTACAGTAAGTTGTGCTATATAATGCAGTCGCCGAAAGACTTTATGACGAATGTCGCATATATTTTTTTATTTAATTTTCGCAAAAAGGAAGTAAAGTTCTACTTTTATTTTAATATTACATGTACACCTCTCTAATGTCAAGTTTGTTGCGGCTTTGTGGTGAATATTTGCTTGTGTTAAAATTGAGCCCGTTTAATTGGTGTTAAATGTAAGTAGTGTCTAACGGTGTGTATCATAAAATAACGTTCTCACTGGTTGTGAGTGATACATTCTTCACGGATCAAAAGTTCACCGTGCTGTAATACTTTACTACATAAATTTCAGGCTATGATGAATCTATGTATTTATTAAACTAGTTATATGAATTTCTACTTGTGGTGGCATAAAATTCGAGTTGGTTCATGTAAGTGCTATATTTGGGTAACTTAAGACAATATCACTGACTGTTTTCAGAAACAGATACTAAAATATTTGATTTTAATTACGTAATTCAGAATTAATTATATTATAGTTAAATTTTAGCATACTAGCTCTTATGCATTAGAAAGAAAAAGTTAATTAGCTAAAACCGCATAAGCATTACTTCATCAAAGGCAGTTGATTTCAATCACCACGATTTAAAATTATTTGTTTATTTAGTTCAATAATTTGTTGCTAAATAAAATTGATATATTAAGAAAATGCATTACAAATTAAGATTTTTATACTAAAATACGTACATACATACATTCATTATTACTGAGAATGAGTAAAGGGTGATTAATAGTTATTTCAAGCTGCTAACCTTCGTAAGAGGATTATCGAGGGTTGGAAGAAGCGGCTTTATTTATATAAACAGAATTTATATAAACAGAATATACTTAAAAAAAAATAAAACAGAATTCAAAATAGGTTTTCATTTTATTTAACATAATTAAACCAGGATGTTGAGGTTTTAGTTTTTATCAGTAATTATTCATTTAGCATAAATATTATTAAAATGTTATATGTCAAAGTGCTAAGTGAATAATACCGCAGATTAAAAACAAGAAATTAATATTGGGTATTTTCCTTTATTTACTAATTGTGTATTATACGGGACGCTCCATTTAAAATAAACGCACTTTACTAATTAAAAAATATGTATTTACCGTTAATTTCAAACATTCTAAACATCCAATATAATACAGTAGGGATATTTAGGATGAAATATAAAAGTAGAAGTATCACAATAATTATCCTGCAGATTCCTTTTATAGGATTTTTTATGAAGGACTAAATTATATTTTTAAATACTTTTCTTCGATTTAGACTTGAATATCTCGGAAACTCTTGGAGTTTAGTACAGAGTTTGTTGATTAATCTTAGCTTAAATGAAGGAATTCAAAAAGGTAATAATATATAGACTAACTCATTTAAACTATCATACACTAAACACTGAACACCTGTGAATAAAAATAAGACTTAATTATAGATTTTATTTTACTAGTTAAGAACATTTTTCGAAGTACCGAATAGTACAACCACCCTCGGACCAATCTCAGGAAGATTTTAGACCCTGTACATCTATGTATGTAGGTACCTATATAAAATGTAAACGTGCCTACAACGCTATAAAATTTGGAAACAATAAATATTTCATTTGCTTTAAATAGAATATAGATTATTTTTATTATTAGGAAAAGACAATAATTATAAGCGGGCGAAGAGAAGTTTTTTTTTAGAATTAAAACATACAAATTGATAACATATTTTCATTTGTTTTCTAAGTGTGACTACACTACTACTAAGTTTCGACGCTCTGTGTATTCATTTATCTAACTACATAGGATTTATTTTACACTACATAACTTAATTACGCAAAAATTAACGAGAGAATTTACCAATAAATGATTTGACACTTTGCAAACAGAACATTGTGTAAAGAAATTTACTACTAAATTTATTCGTAAATTATTTAGAATCTGTCGTAAATGTATCAGTAAATTTGCGCAAAAACTGCGCTATTCTACGATCACAACCTCCATAACCAATAACTTGTAACTCTACATATTTTTGTGTAGGTACCTTTTATACGTATATGCAAGTAAAAATTGTGTTAAAAATTTTGGAGATACGTTGCAAGTAGAAAATCATAAATTATTTGTAAATTTGTTAGAAAATTTATTCGTAAATTTTCTTGTTAATTTTTGCGTAAATTTAACGTAGTCGTGCCGAACAGGCTTTAGAGCCGATCTTTGGTTCTCTGGTCCAGGTCATTGCAATGAAAAATGGGAAACGGCAAACGATTGAGGTTCAAATCGTTGGCTTTTACTTTCTGAAGTAAAAATATACATGGTGTTTCAAATTCGAGGGCAACCATAGGAGTATTCATAGCGATAAGAGATAAGTAGGCAGTTTAAATTTGGCAAAATTGCGTCTCTATGTACTCAACAGTATACTGTTGAGAAACTTTTAAAGTTATATTTGTTTTGTTTTTTTATTTTTTTTACACATTTCAAAACCAATATAGTTTTTTCTTATAGCAGTCATTTTGAATTTCTTGGTTATTCGATAAAAACCCATACATTTGAAAATGTATGAGATGTTTATACTCTAACATAAAATAAGGCAGATTAATCAAAATAGACACAAAAACCATGCTGCCAAGGAAGTAACACAGTAAAATAAAAACAAATTAATTATTTAAGTATTTATGGATTTATTTCTGCTAAAACAACAATGACAAATCCTAGGAAAACACTTTTTTAACTACACATAGATTTATGGCAATTAACCCATTAAATGCGACAAGGATAAAATATAGTCCAATGATGAGTTAATAAATGCATTATATGATTACCGTTTGCTCGTCAGGGTGAGTAAATAATAACCTCACGATTTTCCAAAGGGCAGTGTTACTCCGTGCAGTTTAGAAAAACTGTTTCATTTGATTGTTTGAAAATAAGTGTCAGTTGCATCTCTTTGGCTTCGTTTGTAGCATATCTCGTTGTTCTGTAGGTTGGTTTGGTTGGTTTTATTTTAGTTTGGCACTTGGCTGACCGCACGATTTTTGTTTGTTTGATTTTATCGGTTTCATTTAATTTCAGAAGATAGACGTTCCATATATTCCCAAAATCAGCAAAATCACTTAATGAAGGTCATGAAATAACCTAAACATGCTCGCTATAAGAAAAAATAAAGTTGATGGTAGTTGACAAGAGATGAAACGTCGGATTTGAAATCTGTAAATTTGTAATCACTATCTTGGAGAGCAGAAACAGTTGTCGTAAGAATGTTCTTTCATATTATTGATATCAGCTTTTTTAAAATCTCGAACACAAAAATCCCAGTGGCAGATTATGGAAGCATAGATACGCAGTTTGCCAAATTTCAAGTATCTACATAGTTTTTACCCTTCTAGGGATTCCCATGACCCTCTTAAAATTCGAAACACCCTGTATACTGCTACTATGATGCCGTCAAAACTCGGAAGCAGAGTAGAGACTAGATTCACGGTAATTTTCGATACATTCAATAAATGCTTTTATATGTAAGTCGAATGTTGATTCATGTTTGTAGGACGACTAAGTTGTGACTACCGACCGCAGGCATTCTGTCAGCACTGAATTTTGGCGCCCTGTGAGGTATTCATTTCTGAAACTATTTAGGTAAAAGTTCGAATGAAATTCGATTGAAATGCCGCCCTTACTCATTTGCCGCCCTAGGCGGTTGCCTCGCCGCCTCACCCCACCACACGGCCCTGCTCGCTGCCTCGTCTATATCTAACCGCAGCCATCATGCGCTTGCTCAGAAATGGGAGTTTTGACTTCTATACATCAATTTTAACGTTGGCAGTCCGAGGTAGTCATTTTTTGGAATGAATCATGCGAAGTGACATGTATTTTCGTCTGCTTATTCCGAATGCTATTTTTTTTTTCTTTTTTTTCTTTTAATTGTATGATTTTACTGATACTACTTGGAACTTGTAACAATACAATAATAGTCACCGTTAGCGGTCCCTGACCATGCACTATGTTTTTTCCCCAATAGTTCTGTAGTTCTTTTTCTCTGTCGATTGTAGCTTGTAACCTAGGACGGGCCCTACATTCTTTGTCATTTTCGATGTTGCAATACGTCTCTGAATGTGAAACACCATTTTCTGCGTATTTCTTGGCATTTTGTTCAACCAATAACTAAACTTGTTCTTTTGTTGGCAAATAATGAGAGCTATTCTGTGTGCTTGTGCGATCTCATGTAACATCTGCTTGTCACATCTTCCATCCATAGGTTTGGCTAGCCTTTTAGAATATTAGTATTTTCTTGAGATGTATTTTTATTGTTTCTAAATAAATATAAATTTAGTTTAATACGTGTGCAAAAAACCCACAGGTATTAATTACTAGTGCCATTGATTAGTATTATTAGTTTGATTTTTGATGCGTTTGTTATCAATATTATTACACTATCAACTTTACCAAGATTAGAAACAGAATCTGACGATAAGTAATAGAAATATTACATGTTTGAATGCGTTTGTATTAATATTATTTGGTTTTGTAAATTATACTTCAACGTATAATAGGTAATGATTTGCGTTTGTTTTACCTGTAATATCCTTATCGAGAGAAAAAGTTGGTTGGATCAATCATAGTCATTTTAAATCCGCATAATGATTTTTGTTGTTTGGTCAAAAAAAAAACAAAAACTATTTTTTCTAGTTAAAGAACAAAGTGCTTCAAATATAATTAATCATAAACCATGGCTTACATCTGTTCCAAAATTGATAGGTAACGTGTTAACGGTGATAAGCAAATTGCTCTTATGACTAAGCCCTTCCCCTCCCTCTTCCCCTCCGCCCCCTCCCCTCTAACGCATAGAATTAATAACTACAAGTTATGATGAAAGCTCTACTGTAAAGACTTTATGAGAACTAGCTAAACTATCTGAATGAAATTGTATGTAGTTATTTTAACAGCTTGTACTACTATTTTTTGTTTGCAATTTTGTTGTTCATCTTCTTGTAATTGTTACGGCATAATTTATATTTATGAGGTTACCACTTATGTTTTTAAAATGAATGCTTTGTCGTAACTATATATTAATAATGTAAACTATCCCAACGTTTTTGGAAATAAATAGCTGAAGAAGAAACTTCGTCGGCATTTATTGCGTTATTTTATGTAGCTCTATTATAAAAGTAATATCTACTTTGTACAATTCAAAATTTAAAAATAATGAAGCATGTATACCTACATATACGGATTTGGAGAAATGAATACAAAAGAAAAGAACATAAATCAATATAGAAATATTTATTCGATGTGTAACACAGTGCGAATCTAGTACACTCGCTTGAATTCGAACCCCGGTATGTTCTTTCCGAATTTGGTTTTCTGTAGTTTCCTAAATTTCACAGCAAATGTGGAAAGACAACATCTTAAGTCGCTCTAGAGCCGCAGGCATAATTAACGCAAGCTGTTGGAGGATGTGAATACATGAATTATCATTATAATAATAATAATAATAATAATAATAATAATTAAAAAAAAATTGCGTTAATTACAACGGCTAGCCAATAATAATAATAATAATAATAATAATAATAATAATAATAATTTTTATTATTATTATTATTATTATTATTATTATTATATTGCTTGTAAATTAATATCTGTATTGCCATTGTACTGGAGATTTTGCTAATTTTTGTAACGTATAGATGCAAAAATTTATTTCGGAGCGGTTGGTTAAGTACCCAGGCATTTTAATTTAAAATAACCACACAATTTTGTATCTGTGGGGCGAAGCATGACAAATGTTTATTAAGCGCCACTTAATGGTATGTCTATAACGTGTGAAACGTTAGAATATGTAATTACATGGTACAGTTTCCTATTCGTCAATTTAAGGATTCGGTTTCATAACCAGAAAAAGAAACAAAAAATATGACAGAAAGTAATACTCCATTAAATATATCAATCGTTTCCGGTAAACGTTCATTTCTTGAAGTTTGGCTTCCTAATCTGCTAGTAGAATCCCTTTGTGCTAATTCTGTCGAAAATATACGGGACTTGTAAACGTAATCCAAAAATATCTCCGTTCATGAACTCTCGTTCGGCAGTAAATTTTAAATTTTACGAGCCTAGAATAGTTGTTTCCCGGAAATTGCGTTTTATTTATTTTGTTTCGAATTTCGATCAATTTGCTTGAACGCCATAGTCATTTGTGGCATACACAGAGTACTACATACTATGCATATCTAGGAAATCTAGTACGAACATAGCTCATATGTCATTTTAATTACATCAGCATAAGTGATGGCATATTTAGCTCTCAATTGTAGCTAACATACTCCATATCAGAACTTGTTCGGTTCGGTTTCTCCTTCATACATTATTTTCTAGATATGATTACTGTTCATCTTGAAAGTATTACAGCTATTTTTGACGAATATGCGCAATTGTGAAACAAAGATACGACGAAGGAGCTTTTCATGTTTGCCTATGTGCCAGTTTGTAAGGAATGAATTAGAATTCTTCACGTACACATAAAACATTTATAAGTAAGGCTGTATTACTGGATTCCGTGTTCATTGATAAATCCAAATATAAAAGCTACTGTATTCCTTATTTTACCGTATACGATGAACAGCGATACAATGTTAATTTACTGTACAAACACTACTACGATTGCTTTTTTCAATTTATTGACCATACTGCCTCTACGACCAGAACTCAACTCTAGAGTCAGGATGTGCTGGAACAATCGGAATTCCGTTTTTCAATTAATTTAAAACATGTCAAAAGTATTCATTATTCTACTTGAAAATGTGCTCAAACGAAAATGATGGAAATTACTTTGAAAATACTTACCTATTCGATCTTTCAATTCTAATACGTTCCCTTTAATCCCTATTTCTTTATAACCCCATGATTTGGGAATTTCTTTTTAAGAATTTTGGATTGTGTTCCTTTTGTTCACCTATTTCTACAGCTCCTTTTTTTCTGATTGTCGTTTGATTAGTAATTTTGGTCTAGCTTCCAGTTCCTTTACCAGCAGTATTATTTAGCATTAATTCTTATGACATTTAAAGGCAGCTTTGCCCCCCTCCTCTCACTGCTTTTTCATTTCTATTTTTTGTATCTCTGGCAACAGAAAAATGTGATGTAATAGTCAATGTTTTTATGGTTACAATTCCGCTAGTCTTGAATGTTCTGTGTTCGTTACTTCACTTTAACCGTATAATTTTGCTGCTATTCTTTCGTTCATACAGTCTATGTACTTTTCGTTTGCCGTATGGTATGCCTCCCGCATCAATTTTTCTGACATCCTCCTGAAGACACACAGCGAGCTGTCTTTGTCTTTGTTTTTGTTCATAAAGATGGAAAAAGCAGAAGTATTTTTTTCTCTATGGATGGCACAGCTATCTGCCTCTGTCTATTGTTCGATCCGCCGATAATTGCCATGCGATTCACAACCGCCACTACTAGTGTGCCCAGGTTGCCAACTGCAGCTTTGAGATGCTCTTCGAGAGACATGCATTCGTATATTCTTCTTCTTAAATATCTTACGGACTTCTTGGGTTTGACGTTAACGCCATGCAATGGAAAGTAACTTGCCTCTCCTTCTTAATTCTTTAAAAGTTATTGCTTTCGTTTCATGTGCAACCAGTTTTAGTCGGTGTTATTACATTAAGGACTCGTTTGTTCAATAGATTAGCTCCTAACGTTGCTCTCTTCTTGGTTTAGTGTCAGGTTAGTTAGTAGTCTAATATTACCGTTTGGAGTCACATCAAGCGTTTCCTTTATTATATTCAGTGGAAGGTCATCTAGTTCCGGGGTTTTCCCCTCTTAGAGCGCTATTTATTACTACTTTCAATTTTTTTATTGCAAACATTCTTCGTATTTCGTCCGTGTAGTGTTACCTCTTTGGTAGAAACAATGTGGTTTCGATCATTTTTTTTTGCTTTCGTTTCGTTGATAAGTTGACAGCTCTAATTGGTCACTTGTTTGCGTCTACTTCCTTGCCTAACTGTAGGCATTTCTCGTTTTTGCGAAACTAATTAGCAGTCTAAACTATTATTCGCATCTTTCGTATTTGCTCTGAAGTCACTTATTTTCTTCGTTGATCTTCTTGCCGTCTTAAATTTTTCAAATGTAATAATTTTTATCTTTCTATAAGAGGAGTATACTGAATAGATATACAGAAAATTGTATTTAAAATGTGTTTATTAACTTTTATTAACACGAAAAAAAATTAGACCAGGAACTTTTTGGAAACAGTGTCTACAAACGTTTGGCGTTACATATAGCTTCCTATTACCTAGCAAGATTTTTGGTTAGTGAATACTAATATTGGAATTGTGATCTAAAACAAATATTGACCGAACCATTGGTCGCCTGTAAATCAGTGCGTAACACGTAAGTGAAACACTGCTTGCGGCAAGGTAGTGTTGTAGCAAAGCCTTAGAAACACATTCATAACACATAATTTATACAGTAATAGTTGTCGCACTAGTCTTGACAAACATTACAGCTATGGAAGCTGTTACAGCTACATCCCTGTAAAAACTTTAGTGATCAGGACAAAATTCTCAAAAAATACCAGCAATATAGTTTTTTTATGGATATCTTGTAAAAAGGAACAAAGTTTAGTTTGTCCACAAAATAATTGCTCAGGTTCGTAATTAAGTTACTTTGTTTTGTTTTGGTAATATTTGTGTTTCTTCAGTGATTTTAGCTAATACATAAGCACATCCAGCAACTTTTGGACGCATAGCGAAAACTATGACTATTTAATGATCTGCATCAAGTACTATCTTGATATTAATCGAGATTTTGCTGCCATAACTTTAGCCCGATGAATTAAGCAGTGTCAAAGCTCCCCTACTTGAACTTGCTTTGATTTGCTTATGAAGTTCCCAAGTTATTGAATATGCTGGGATTTTAATTATACTAAATCTGACGATTGTGATGATATAAAATTTTGCTTTTGTGACTAGTATTTTTATGATACAGCTGAAGATGTTTGTATGTTGCAATTTATTTTTCAATATAAGTAATAATTAGCGTGTGGTAGTTCCGTCTAAATCATTTCTATCACGGAGCTTTTATAGAAAACCTTTTGCTGTATATGAGGGAAATAGTTTGCACGTCTTACGCATCCTTATTGGGTATATTTTATTGTTGGTTATTGTTGAATTTCAATTCTCATGGCTAGTTGAAGATTATTATTTTGATTTTTCTTATGACAGTTTTAAGTATTACATGTGTTTGCTTTACTCTGTATATTATTTTAGTAAATGTTGCTCCACTACAGATAAAATAAATTCTAACAATAAGTGCGATATCGTTCGCCTATCATAATTACACGTGATGTATATGGAGACTCATTGTTAATGCATCGAATATCGCAAATATTTCGCCATAACAGTATCTGAATTAGTTGCTGCACAACGATGTTCTCGCTAGACAAAAAGGCTCGCATATAATCCGTCACAATAGACTGCCTTTTTAAAGTGTTACATATTTTACGTGTTGTTAGCTTTAGAACTTTCCCCACGGGCAATTCTCCGTATGGCGGTAAAATAGTCATCATTCATTTGCGAATCTCTCAACGTGTCACATTAGAGGCACGGTTAACCGATTGAAGATAATACATGAACAAGAATATAATTTCTTAGTTTGGGTCGACGCCAGGTGACGAACATGATGACGTCGAGTACCTAACGTCCGGCCTGCAGAAGGCCTACGCGCGTTCCATATGTGTGGGCCATTCAATAGTTTTCGCTCCTGATCGTTCTTGCATGCATAGCGCCTAAACGGAAGTACATAGGTACCTACGACAGATACGATACTGTTGTGTACGCAAAGGCACTGCTCATATTATTGTGAACATGTGCATGTGTACGCGATTTAATAACTACCGCTAGTCGCTATTTTAATGTGTTAGTTGAACGATGCTGAGAAGTGAGTGGGATATAACGACAAGACGGTTGGAAGTGTTGTTGTGCGGTAAAGATGAGCAGTGGAACGAATGGGACAATCAGCCGATTCAGAGGACGACCGAGGGTACGTGCTGGACGGTCTATCAATATTAAGGACTGGGAAAAGCAGCAGGAAGTACTCAACAGCTGGAATGATGGTACGTTACGATGATATGTAAAGTAGATAAACTACACAGTTAATTGCGCTAAAATTATGAGTTTTGGTTATCTAGTTTTGAGCGAAGTGCGAACTACATGTGAAATCGCATGTAGCGCATAGGATGACGTTGTTATCAGATATTTATTATTATTATTTATTATTTTTGTCTGTTTTTTTTTGTATCATAGTTTTCCAGTTTATCTGGGAAATTGAGGAAATAAAGATTTGGCACAAAACCATTTTCTAATAATAGATAAGAGGTTTATTTAAGAAAGTTTTTGTATTGATTACAATGTTAAACAAATATGTACCAAATATTATAGGACAAGCGAACGTGGAGTTTCTAGTCATCTCTTATAAGAAAACCATTATTTTATTACAATTTTAAATCGTTACTTTTAAAAAATAAAAAGGGAAAGTAAAATTTACTCAATTCTTTAGAAATCAATGGAATGAAGAAAAGCAATTTGCTCTTAAATGATCAATTGAATGTTTGTGGAAATTTTCATGTGCATTTTTATTTAATATAGTTTTGCATTTACATCAAGTAAAGGGCAGGGTAATATAATTATTTTTGTAAAATTTTCTGAAAAAAATTGGAAGGTAATTTTAATACTTTTAAAACTTATGTATTTATAATATTTCTGTTAAAAGTACTGGTTTTCCGCAAATTGAGTACATATGTGCTAAATAAATTTACAAACTGCAGAGAGATAAATATTATTAATTAAAATATAATAAATATTGTTATTTAGATATAAAATGAATACTTGAATGGTTTCCTACACGGCGTCCACCATTTCGAATGGCCCTTTTTCAAAATGTGTTTTAATTAGCCTTTGATTTGTGCTAGATTGTAACGGCGATTTGGCATAAAAAAAACTGAAAAAAGATCCAGTAATAACTATTTCTTTCGATCTCATTAGGTTTCCCCAAATATGTATCAAACTTTATTTTGTTCATATACATATGTCACTTATTTCAATTGTTGTTTTATTGTGTATGTTATTGTTTATGTTTCAGTTTGTTGTTTTACGAATTTCTTAATAATAAATAAATACTTATGCGCAAGTAGTAGCAGAAACCACCAATGAAATACGTAAATAAATATAAAGATTATGTGATGAACAGTGTAAAAGTTAAATGATATCGAAGGCTTCCACGACCCGAGTCTCTATAATGAGGGTTTCCGGGTGTTGACCTGTCATGATTAGTAAAATATATACAGTACAAAATAA